>PYUH01000580.1:397605-443660 GCA_016808085.1 Suaeda aralocaspica | reverse complement strand
TAATTAAATTAGGTTGTTTCAATCCCATAATTAGTAGTCAATTTCCTATTATTGGTTTCTTTGTTTACAATTGAATTGTGCGCAGATTTAGTTGTAATTTTGGTAATTGTTGAATTTGATGCCGAGAGGTAAAAATACCACAATAAGACCACTGAATAATAGGCGGAATTAGTCTAGGCATGAGCGAGAGCCGCTAGATGAGTTTCGAGGGAGTCTAGATTCGAGAGAATTAGTGAGCCCTAATTTGACGATAGTTGTGAGATTGAACGATCTTTGTTAGTGAATCCATTAGTTGTTCTTGGTGACCCGAATGACCCTAGGCTTAGTTTATTGGTTTAATCCTTCGTCATTTCCAGTAATTAGTTAGTAATTAGTCAATAGTTAGTTAGCTAGTCAATACTTCTCGACCAAGGCTCTTTACACAGTTTAAGCTTTTTAGAACTAATAGAGTTTAACTGCTTCCCTGAGGATTCGATCCTTACTACCCTAGCTACATTAGTTAGTGTCGTTTGGTTTACTTTTGATAGGTGTGCGATAGCCTGTTCACTACCAACACTACTTTATTATGTCACTCTCAACAATCCTTTACAAGAAGGAAACTTCTAAGTTATTTGGATAATGTTGAACCTCTTTGTAAACTCTTATTTATGAAAAACTCTTATATGTGGCTAGCCACACCGTCAATTGACGGTGTGACCACCTTATAATTTATATAATTAAAAGTAGAGGTTAAAAAATGAAATCGGACCTATGTTATTCTCTCTCAGTAAATTTCAGCCACACACTATAACAGATGAGAGGCTAGAAGCGGGGCATGCAAATCAATTTAAGGGATAAAGTTTGGTTTTACATGTTTGTAATTTAGTTTTGCAATATAATAAATTTTCTTTTCTTTTGGAATTATTCAGTTGATTTTTTCAATTTAGTGGGTACTTTGCTATTGAGTTGTTTGGTCCTGTAAGGATTTTTTTAACAATTCGTTTTCCTTTAAATTTACTAATAAAATATTAAGTATTTTTTTAAATCCAACCTTTTCATATTAACGACCTTATTTGTCCATAAATACTACCTATAATTAGTCTTATTCAAAGATTTGGTCAATACATAATAATAAAACGTGATTACATTTATACAAATAAAGTCATTAAAATAATGAGGGATATTATTATAAATATGTAGTACAAGAGTTAATCATCTGAATATTTGAATGATGAAAGTTACTTATATATATATTATTATGAATACATGGATTACTCATTTGGATAACCCTCGGATTACACATCTAGTTAATAAGGGTTACGAATTATAAATACAAGGGCTACTCATCTCAAAAATGAAAATTAGTTGTTATAAATTCATGGGCTAAACATTTAAACAATAAAGGTTACTTATTATTGATACAAGGGTTAATTATTATTGATACAAGGGTTACTTATTATAAATATGACACAATAAGGGTTATTTATTGTTTAGGGATTACTCATCTAAATAATCAGGATTACATACATTATTATAAGAGTTGGTCAATTTAATAATAAGGGTTACTCAGCATAAATATAAGAGCTACTTATTTTAAATACAGGGGTTACTTATTCGAACAATGAAGATTGCTTATTATAGATAAATGGGATACTTATGTTTACAATAAGGGTTATTTATTATAAATACAGTGGTTACTCATCTAAAAAATAAATGTTACTACTTATTAGTTATTATAAATATAAAGGTTACTTATTTGAATAATGAGGGATCTTGCTATATATAAAGGGTTAGTTATTTGAATAATAACATTTATTTACTATAAGTACACTGACTACTCAATTGAATAATAAGCATAAGGTATACTCATTTGAACAATGAAGGTACTTGATATAAATATATATGGTTACACATTGGAATGAATGAATATTTATTTTAGATACATGGGTTACTTATTTGAATATTGATAGTTACTCAATTGAAATTTTGATTAACGAGGGCTACATGAATGAGTTGCTCATTATAAGAGTTACCTAATGTTTGTTGTAGAGGTTATTTAATGTGTTGTGTGAGAGTTACCCAATATTTTATATAGGGTCAAAATTTAAGTATCTCAAAACTATAACAATATGGATCTCGATTTATAGGGAATTTTAAATTATGAATTTTGATGTTTTTATTTTGTTTTTTAGAATTGTAATTTTTGTGTTATGTACGTTTGAAGAAAAAAAATTAGTATATTCTCTCTCCAAATCTCATACACTCATTGACTACACTGAATTGATTTTGAGAGAATTGGCTTGGCCACACACTCAATTGAGTATGCGACAAGTTGCATGGGAGACGTACGGCTTTGTTATTGTTTTGTGCTGTATTACTAGGTTGGATAAGGACACTTGAACACAGCCTGCACGTGTGGATAAGGTTTGTATTACTACTTTGTATTACTGGGAACTCACAATGCGAATACTTGTTTGAAATGCGAGTCTTTCCTTTGAATCCTATTCATAACAAATTAATAACCATTAAATCTAGACTCACGTGTTTATTTTAACGGAGTATGAAAAAAAATTGTCGAAAAAGTTGTTGTTGTTGGATTTATGTTAATGTCTACTTTTGATCAAAATTAATTAATTACTTTTTATTATGCAACATGTATGTATACCACTACCATATAATATCATTAAGCTCGAGGACCATTGGTAACGAGCAGACCACCGTCACTAACACCACCACTCAACCAACATGAATCAAGTCACCACCACTCAATCAACATTAATCAGGTCACCGACATTATCACCATCGATCAATTTAATGACAACCACCACCATGTTAGGTATGCAAGAAGTCCGAGTAAAATTCATTGTTATGTGCTCTAAAATCCTCCTCTGCTAGGTGTTTCACTTCACCCAACCCCCAAAACTCTTACATATCTTACAATTCTCATGAAAAAAATAATTTGACGTTGATAACCAAAAAATATATATATTTTTATAGTAGTTGAACTTTAAAGAAGTAATTCCCAACAACTCACAGTGAGATGCTTATTAAGCATCTCACATGTCAAAATTGTAAATAAATGCAACTTTGTGGTTAATATATGTATATACATGTATATATACACAATTATACATATACACATACAAAAGACATACATGCAGAAATACAAATACCTACCACCCCATCTTGCCAACCACCACCGGTCCACCACCCACCTTCACAGCTGCCCCCTCCCCCCCCTCTGCACCTACCTGCACACCGCTCGACCTTTTTCGCACACCATCCCCATAACCACCAATCCAATCGAACTTTTTCGCCGCTCGATTTCGATTAGGATTTCGCACAATCGACTCCATCCCCAACTGTTCCAACACCGGTAGTTCAAACCTGTGAATGAATCGGTGGTGAGGTGGCTTCAAGATGAGGGTCTGGATTTCCTGATTCGGATCTTCAATCGGGCACCAATGGAGCGGTCAGGAGTTTTTCTGACATGGTGAAAAACGCTAAGCATAAGCCATTTTTTCAAATTATGAATCTGTCCTGCATATTAAGCTCTTCGAACCGACACTATATACTATATTAAGCTCTTCGTTCCGATTAGGATTTCAATTTAGGACTTCGATTAGGATTTCAATTTAGGATTTCGATTAGGAATTCGATTATAATGGATTTCAATTAAAGATGGCATCAGGACAAGAAAACAGGGAAGTGTTGGACGCTAGGGCTAGGCAGGGTGAAATTGTAGTCCCCGGTGGTACTGGTGGCAAGTCGCTTGAAGCCTAACAACACCTCGCTGAAGGTCAAATTTTCATAATTGGGTTCTTGGGTTGTGGGTATGGCTGGTGGTGGTGGACCGACGGTTGTGCGTAGAAGGAGTTCAGGTCAGTAGTGGTGATGGTAGTGTTGTGATGGTAGATTGGTGGTTGGTGAAAGTTTATATTTGAATACGTATATTATTTGTATTTGTACAAGTATTTAGATACTTGTATGTATTGCTACAATTTTAATACAATTTGAAATGACAAAAAAGCCATTGTGAGATGTTTATACTAGTATCTCACTGTGAGTTGTTGGGAATTTCTCAACTTTAAATTTTCTCTGGTGAGATTTTGTTTCCATTGAGACTACTCCCTCCGTTCCCTATTATTCTTGACGGTCACTATTCACCCTCTCATTTTGATATATGATATAATAATAGGAGTGAGGTCAAATTGGGGTAATAATTGATGAGAGAGAAATAAGTGGGTGGTGTGTGGGGTCATATTAATAGCTCAATTAGAGAAATAAGTGGGTAGTGTGTGGGGTCCATTTTAATAAAAAAATATTAAAAATCTAATAAAGTTGTAATGTAAAGAAAAATATGGAACATAGAGAAACAAGATATATAAAGAAAAATAGGGAACAGAGGGAGTATGTTCTTTTACATTTATTTCTAATTTAGCTCATGTCACTTAAATTCAATCATTTCTAGTTACCACTTGTTTTTTTTTTTTTATACATATACATATTTATTTGTTTTTTTTTAATTTTTGTAAATATAAATTTTCAAAATATATTTTAATTTTTAATAAAAAAATCAAAAATAGAAAGAAAATGAGACATATATATAATTCAAAACATAAAATAAAATCAATAAAAAATTAGATTTTAAGTTCAATTCAATCAAAAGAACAGGACTAAGTTTCATCCATTTCAATTTTTTGAAGTTCTACTTCAATTCCAAAATCTATAGTTTCATTTCATTCTAGTATAACAGTTTTCAATAAATTTATTCCATTCCAAAATCTGTAATAAGTTTCTTCATTCTAGTATACTATAGTTGATTAGCTGCATTAATTCAATAAGGTTTAAGCCATTCCAAACCGTTTGAATCCAAGTAGAATAGTTTCAAATTTATTGAATCCAGTCTTCAACAACTTTTAATCAACTCTAACAAGTTCAAAACATGTCAATTCTTATAATTTTCAATTGTAATTAGCAAATAGAATACACACTGGCTTGTAAGTAGTAGTAGTACCTCCGTTCTTTTAGTTATAACAATTAAATATTTTATCTCTTATAAAAAAAACTCAATTATTAAAACTACTAATGAAAGAAGAGAGGTAGTATTTTTTATTATTAGTGACAAATGAAAAAAAAAAGTCGATCGCCAATATTGGAAAACAAAAAAGTCGACTAGTTTGTGGCACGTGAGACATGTCAAAAAAAAAAAACGTAAAAGAATACTACTCGTAGGCTTGGGCAGCACATGCTATATACGTGATCATAAAGTCCACGTGGAGGCATGGCTTGCATGCAATTGATTTTTAGTGGGGTCCACCAATATCTACCAATCACGTAATTATGTTACTTTGCCGTTCTTTGCTCTACACGTGGTTATGGAATAATCAAGCTTTATCAACTTTTAACTCATAGAACAATGATATAAGACCACCAATAATTTAATTAGTCATTTTGACCAGGCTGTTTTGGGACTTTTGGCCCAACTTTTTCACTCATGCTTTCCACTAACTAAAGACGATCCTAAATTATTAGATGGACCATGAACCTCGATACTCGATACATATAGAGTTATATGCACTCTCTTTTACAAAATTGTATATTTAGGATTTTAAAATAAATATTATACTTTTAAAACATGAACATTAGAGGTATGTTCTATTTATGGGATTGAGCGAGAATGGAATGAAATGTATTGACTCAATTAAAATGGATTGAGTTGGATTATAATGTATTGAATTGAATTAGAAATATTATTTGATTTAATTAACTTTTACAACAAACAATTGCAAAAATATATTACAATAATAAACTTGTAAGCGGTGTTGTTAAATACTTTTTTGTGTGCTAGATAGCTATAAATATTATACCTAATTAGTTGAACTATGAAAACACACCTAAAGAAATGACAATTATTTAATTGAATAAATCTTGTTTATTATTTTGGGTGTTTTGTTCAAATATCAACTAAAGTTAAATACTCCTATTGGCTAACTAAAATAAAAGTTAGATAATATACCCTTCACTTTCTAAAGTTCAGTGAAAATTTTTCTTTCAAAAAAAAATTCCACAAAAACTAGCAATTATTATTGTTGTCGTCGTCATTATTATTATTATTATTATTATTATTATTATTATTATTATTATTATTATTATTATTATTATTATTATTATTATTATTATTATTATTATTATTATCATGTATTATGGAAGAGGAAGAATTATATGAGGATAATTGAAGCACTTCCATCATATATTCAACTACTTCTAACGATATTGTATCTAGATTATTATGTAGCAAAAATGTATGTTTAACACATTATTATATGTAGCAAAAAAAGTGAAATTATTATGGAGATTATTATGTAATTAAGATTTTTATTTCAGGAATGAATTGTCGGGATTAGAATGAAAAGCCGGGATTAGAATCAATTAGAATGGATTGCCGGGATTAGAATGGATGACCCGGTAATGGAAAGGAATAGAACGAATTGGAATGGAATGTAATGTATTGGAATGGATTGGGATTGTAATCCCGTGAAGAGAACACACCCTAAGTTTGAATGTAACGCCATGGAATTTTCTAACTATCTACTCTATATTTTTCCGGAAAACATATTACAAATATTAAATAAATATTAGTATTAAAGCTTCTAATAACGGGAAAAACCAAAGTATTAGCGCCACCGTGATAACGGCTAAGGCATTGATCAAAGTATTACAGCGGAAGTCTTAAAACCAAAACCAATTTAAAATCTTAAACTTCAAAACAAATCTCAAAACCAAATTCAAACCAACATCCAAAGTAAAAATCAACTTAAAAATTTATTACACTTCGGAACCATTTTAATCGCCCTTAAAAAACAAAACTAGAAACTTTAAAAATAAAACAACATCCAAATAAAAGTTAGAACTTCTTAAGCAATAAAATTAAAACTACAAAGCTACACAGCAAACGCTCTCACTCCAGCCCAACATGAAATGACATATGCCCACTTGTACCTGTAACTTTTCTTATTCTAGACAACTACTCACCAACAAGTGGGTCATTATAGGGTCAAGTCCAAGACAAAGTCATGCACACAAAACAAACAGTCATCAAAGCTGAGTACATAACTACCAAAGACTATGGAGTCTTACCTTTGACAACTCTTCACCTGTGCATAGACTCAATAAATTAATTATTATATTTAAACTTTGGATTCTGCATCGAACGGGTTTCCTTTCTTTTAAAATCGCCCTATTGGGCACAAACTTGGAAGCAACTCCAAGAAGGTATTACCTATGTCACATAAAGTGATGGAATTCCAGCGCATTGAAAATTATAAAAGAGTACAATGTCTTGTACTACAACTAGAAGTCATAGATCACTGTTCCATACGACTCCCCCCATTGTTCATACTCAAGGTATATACGTTCCAAGAGTTTTAATGCGAATCCTCTTACACTTTATGTGATTAACCGGTTTAATAATGTTATAACTCACAAACAACATCACATAAAAATTATGCATTAAATCAAACACACCATATTAATTATCTTCGATTTAAAGTGATTCAAAAAAAATAATCTCATGTGTGTCCTTTAATTAAACTGAACTTCCTTTACCACACATTAACTGTGAGTGGCTAACTATTTACTTTCTCTTTGTCCACATATTACACTGTGAGTGGCAACATGTATAAAATAATTGCTCATTAACTTCCTTTAATCATGTGAATAAAAATTCACAAACTACATTTCTTGTTGATTAAGTAACCAACCAACTTTAATAACTTCCTTTCTTTATTAATAAGCTATTAGCCAAATTAAACTGATCATAACATTCCAATTCAATCTTATAAAATTTATACAGCTAACAACATGGAATGCCAAAATAATATAAAATCATGCTTCTAATAAAACTTGTCATGCACGTCAATTCATAATCCAAACAAGCATAACAATATATCATACATAAAGGATCATCCAAGCATGAACTCTAATTCTATTGTTTGTCTTTAGTACTTACGTACCTTGTGAAATAGTGGTGATCCGCCACAACTTCTAAAAGTTGACTAATTCGAAGTCTCCTATAGAGAGAAAACCGAAACTAAATTAAAACCTTGTTGACTAAGTTCTACAATAACTCTAAACTAACTTTGTATGTTGGAAACTTGTCCAAAACATTCACTATATGGTCTCTATTCAATTCCATGCTTTACTTTAATTTTTCTGTTGCAAAATACTCGATTTTCGAAAACTTATTTATGCTTTATAAAACTTCAATGTACATTTTATGTCACTTTAGAAAAGTGGACAGCAATTTAAAATAATCAAAACTCCTTGAAAACCCTCAAAAACAACACAAATCAATCATACAATGTAATACTTAACTTATATGATTAATTCTTGCTAATTACATACTTTAAAATCCTAATTATTCACTTTACAAAATATGGACAGCATGTTAAACATGCTTAAAATCACTTTTAAACTTCATGAAACACACTAAAAATCATATGTAACATTATAGAATTAACATGTGATCATACTAGCATAATATGAACACTTAAAACTTATTTTAACTTGCTTTTATAAAAATTTTAGATTTATTAATTAACTTTAAACTCATAGAAAACTCTAAAAACATCATAAATTCATCATAAAACCCTTTTACAATCTACTAACATCATACCAATGATATCTTGGCCTAGTGGTTAAAATTAAGGGCCTGTGTACAATAGGTCACAGGTTCGAATCCCCCTCCCCTATTTGTAATTTACATTGCACTCGTGGCTCCTTTGCACCCAAAAAAAAAGTTCATAATATTTATTCTATTGAATTTCATGATTTCAAAATTTGGACACCTTTAAAAATCAAGCTAATAAAAATCAAGAATTTCATTACTTTATAAACCCCTAATCTAAAATTTCATGAACAACAATTTAATTCATGCTTTAAAACAAATCATAACTTCATAAAACATGATTGAAACTTATAAAAACATGATTAATTATAGATATAAACATAAATTTGCAAAAATTAAATCGAATAGAAAGAGAAGAAATATTTTTTTTATAGATTCGAAAATACCGGACAAAAGGGAGGAGCGAGGAGCGGCTCACGGTGACCGGCGGCGGGACGACGGGGACGGCGAGGCTCCGGCAGACAAAGCAACAATTTTTTTTCCTTCGCCCAAAACCGAGCAAAAAAATTTTTTTTCTTTCCTTTTTTTTCAGACTTTTCTTTCTCTCTCCTTTTTTTCTCTCTTTCTCTCTCTAAACTTTGGAATCCTAAATCACTAATTTGCAAGGTGAAATCTGAATTAAGGGGTATTTATAGGCCCCCAAAGTAGGATTTGGTGAAAGCCCATAATTATCCCAAATAGTAGAAAATACTTTTATACCCTTGCCTTTAAAAATGAATTAGGAAACTCTTAAAAATTCTACTTTTAGAAACTTTTTAAAATATTTTATAAAACATAAAATATTATTTATAAACACAAAATAATTATTTTTAATTAAAATTTATTTAAATTCCTTTGTCTAATATTCTTATTGAATACAACTTTTCAATATAAATAATAAAATCATATACAAAAATAATTCCTTAAAATACGTGAAAATATGGGGTATTACATTGAATGGACATTTTAATTTTAAGAATTGAACATTAGGTCTAAATGAACATTATACTTTTAAGAGATGAACATTAGGTTTAATTGAATATTTAGGTTTAAAAACACATTATACTTTCAAAAAGAATATTATACTACTAAAAGATAAATTTTATGAACAAACCTTAGTATGAAGATGTATTTAAGATTTAAAACTGAATATTGAGTTTTAATTTAGAGTTTTTAAATAAATATTCAAACCTAACAAATCAATATGACAAACGTAATAAGAAAATACATATTTAGAGTGTCAAAATAAACATCATCTTTTAAAAAAATGAATAGAGTTAGACAAACATGAAAACTTAAGCTTATTGATTAACTTGACAAAAGATAAAGAAATAAACATATACGGGTTTTCTAAGGTGTACCCATAGGTTTTTGTGTTTTCTATGGTGTATCCAATGTTTTCCGAAATTCTTAGTAATACCCTTGAGCTAACCAATATTATTAAGTTGTACCCCTTTAAGCCAATTTTTAAGTTACAAATTTGGTTACTTTTATTCAACCATACTCTTAAAAGTTTCCTAAGAGATAAACCTAATTCTTTTAAATACTAATTACAATAAAAGAATTAATTAAAACAAAAATAATAAAAGTTTTCAATGGAAAATTAGTTACAAGGGGCACAACTTACAAAATTAGATGAATATGAGGGTAAAATTGAGAATTTCAAAATTTATTGGGTACAACTTAAAAAACGCAAAAACGCATACGTATACTTTAAAAAAACCCAATTATTTAAGATGTCAAAATGAAAATTCTACTTTTGAAAAATGAATATTTCCTATGTTCCAATTTAGTTGCAACGTGGGGTCAAAAATTTACTGTTTAGAGAAGAAAATATGTTAGTAAAGTGCCTAATTTGCCATTGCTTTGTACATGAAGCATAAACCAAAAAGAAAATCTTGTCTAAAAATTCAGTTTAATTTTAAGCATAAACCAGATCCACATATTTCCATATTAAAAATATCATATTTTCAAAAACTCTTAATTAATTATCAAATGCCTTAAACTTCGGGTGGCTGGTCCATGCTCACCCTTAAACTAGATACTTGATATTTCAATTAATTATTAATGATTGTTTTCAATAAAAAAAAATGATTAGGTCAAAATTGAAATGGATTGAAAAATGAGTCATTTGTTATGAGATGAACTAAAAATGATTCAAATTTGTTTGAGCAACCCTAATCTATATATACTACTACCTCCGTAATCGATTAGTTGCAACAAATGGGTATTATTTATGAGACATAAAATATTCATTTGTTGCAAGTAATCGATTACGGAGGTAGTATATATCAAAATGCAAAGTGATAAATTATAATCCTTTTTGTGTCACCTTCTACTCTTACAGTCATACCTGATATGGCGTCACTTTTTAAAATGTGAGAGCCATGTTCAACCAAGAAGTGAAATAGTACTATTACTCCATGAGCCAATTTTATTAATAATGGAAAAGGTAAAATTTTATAAATAACTTTGATCTCTACTTAATTTTGAACATGCAATTGCATGGATTATAATTACATAACCTCAATTCTATTATTCTTATTTATATCATTTCGGGCCTGTTGACTTCAGTTGAAAACAACTGAACTAAACTGAACTGAGCTAAACTAAACTGATTAGAGCTGGACTGAAAGTTTTTATGAAGGATTAATGAGTAGCAAAATACAAGAAGAGCTGAACCGAACTAAGCCGAACTGAGCTGAGCTGAACTGAGATTTTAAGCTGAAATAAACAGGCCCTTCATCCTTTATAATTCTCTCTTCTCCACTTACTTAATCATTTTAGTCAACCTTCAATGTCTTTTACTTTTTTTTTGAAAAATTGACATAAATAATCCCAACTATTGGGATCTTCTCAATTTAATCCAAACTAAGCTTTAAAGTTGTACACTCCCAACTATAAAAGTATTTTCTCGTATTGATACTAGTTTACCATTAACCTGTTAAACAGGTCAAAAGCTTATGTGGGTCACCCACCATTCACTATCAATTAGAGTTGATCAACTTTCACCCGGCCCAAAAAAATGCGGGTTTTGAGCATGGTCAACTACCTCCTATTGTTGCCGAACTAGCGTGAGAATAATCCCTCAATGATCTTGTTGGTGGTGGTGGTGGTGGCGGCGTGCGATTTTCATTGCCACTAGACCCCGACAGCTCTCCTTCGTCAGTATCCGACGGAGTGATATCTGATTCAAAGAGAAGTTGTGATAAATCAGCTACTACCTGCTTAGTGATTTTCGAACTCTTCTTTCTTTACCTCTTTCTATGGTTGCGCTTATGTAATGTCCTTTCTTAGTCAGGATTAACCCACTCAGGCATGCAAATCAAAAACCTGCACAAGCATAGAAACTTCGAACGAATATGAGAAACTGCCTCAAAAAAACTGATTAGTTCCTTGAGGCCAAGAAAGCAAAAATAAATAAAAGGAAACAAAAACTGTTCAAACCCGAATAATAGAATTAAAAATTGCCTCCTCGGCAACGGTGTCAATAATTGAACAGGCTATCGCAATTCTCTCGAAAGTAAACCGACAACTCTAACTAATATAGCTAGGGAAGTAGAGATCGAATCCTCAGATTAGCTATTAAAATCTATTAAAGTTCTAAAAAGTGAAAACTGTGTAAGGGGCCTTTGTTGATTATCTAACTAAGTAACTAAGAACTACGAAAAATAAACAAAAACACAAATTTACACTCAGATAATAAAAACCTAGGGCAATCGGTTCACCATGAACAATTAACAACTCATAAAATAGAAATCAATTAATTTCCTAACGTTCATTAAACTAGGGCACACTAATTCTCTCGAACTAAGACTCCCTCAAAGCTCCGTTACCGGTTCTCGCTCGCATAAACTCGTTTTGCCTATTATTGGGTGATCTTATTGTGGTAATCTTACCTCTTGGCCTCGATTTCAACAATTTCCAAACTTACAACTAATTCTAGCCACAATTTAATTGCAATCAATAGAGATCAATTATAGGAATTTGACTACTAAACAGGAAGTAATCGTTTAATACTAAACTAATTTATTATCATGTTCATGGATCCTCGAACCCTAGAAACTAAATTAGTCAATCATAATATTGAAAAACAAAGCAATAATCATAAAGAAGTTCATAATCAATAACATAATTAAACAATAAACAAACAATTCAATGACCATAAACTAATTAAGAACTAATCAAGGATTTGAATTAAATAACATGAACAAACTAAATAAAAAAAATAATAATAAAGCTAAACTAATTAAAGCAAAGAGAAAAGAGTTAGAAATTACCAAAATTAAGGAAATATACTTGAATTGATTGAATGATTGAAAGTTTTAACAAACTAATATAGAGAGAGAATTAATTAGGAATAATTAGGATTCTAACACTAGGAAATTACAAAGTTAAGTTGTGTCCTGAGCCTAAAATATCGTGCCCTATTTATAATAATTAATGGGCTCAAGATAAAACAAAAATGCATGAAGATACGGAACTCCAACGAAAATTCCAAAAATATTCCTGCTGTGCCAGTAGGGAACAAAGTGGACTTCTTCATTACGCCCGCGGGGGCACATTGCGCCTATGTGTGGAGAATCTGTTCGATTCTGCAACCGTATAGATGCTCTGGAGTTTCTTTTCGATGATCTTCTAACTTCGTTGCTTGATTCCTTTTATTGAATGTTTCTAGCTTCTCGTTCCTTGGCATGCATCCCAATGCAAGTCCGTATTGACTCGTTAAAGCTCCCATTGACTTCATACCTCCAAATTTGCGCACCTAGCCAACATGAATCAAACCGAAAACTACGCCTAATAACCATTGGATATAAAATTAGCATAAAAAACACTAAAAACCAACTAAAACTGCTTAAACTCATCTATATCACAAGATATCACTAAGGAACACTATTTAAACTGAAATGAAGCTAGAAACTCATTTATTAAGCACACAATCAATCAAAAATAAGGGGGAAAACACTATATAAAACATGTATCAAGTTCACCCAAACCAAACCTTTGCTCATCCCGAGCAAATACATAAACCGACTAAACCCCATAAAATAAAGTAGCCATTATAACTCAAAAGAATATCCGGAAACACATGGATCAAGGCCAACCAAGCAAGTTTTATGGATCGATGACTAGAATAGCTCACGGGTTGTCACTCCACTCATTTAATGAGGTTATATAAAAAACTAGTATAATGCCCGTGCGATGCAGTGGTTTAAAAGTCGTACAATAAATTAGCAATAAAGTTACACTGGAGTATAAATAAATTGTATAGCTTAATAGTTATAGCAACAAAAAAAAAAAAAGTCAATATGTACTAATATGATCAAATATACAACCTCCGTAAACATTTGGTTGCAACCAATAGTTTTTATAATACTTAAAACTTATACCTCTTTCTTGCAATTAAATGCCTACAGAGGTAGAATAAATTTCATTTCATTTAAACTAGTGAAACGACAAAACAATGAAAGTTATTCTCATTTATAAATATAATTTCATGTACATTTTATCAAAATAGATTCTATAATTATCATTGTTATCCCTTACAATAATTATTTTTGTTAATTATTAATATCTCGTGCAATAGCTTTATTTTTTAATTATCAAAATCCCGTACAATATTAGCCAACATTAAAATATTAATTTCACGTGCAATAATAATATACTTTAAATATTGCAATCCCGTATAATGGCATTAAAATTGAACTATTGAGATCCCAAGCGATAATAGTAATTATAACTTTATACGAAAATTAACATGAATCTTCTTTACAAATAAACTAAAATATCAGTACCAATAAAAAAAAGTAAATCATGAATTACTTGCTATTTTATAATTTTGTACGGGACACAAATAGTATTAACATTACAAAAATAACTAAAAATTTCTCCATTTCCCTATCTAAATAAATTGTAAGATTGACATTATGATTGTGCAATTTCAAACGAATGACATACCTACAATATTTTTTAAATCATCGAAGAATTTAGTATTGTCGATGAAAAACAAGAAAAATATGAGATTACATATTCTTTTTATTGAAATAGATTCTACAGTTATCATTGGGGCCCCATGCAATTGCAATATTATTTAACTCTATTATCATCCCATGCAATAATTTTATATTTGAGTTATTAAAATTTCTTACAATAATAGGCAACTTTAAAATTCAACCAATCTTCTTTCTTTAAGCCAAATGATGAAAATTAAACCATATTCTGTCTTTACGAATAAAAAACATAGTTTGAGCCCAATGACGAAAAATAAGCTAGTCTGCTTCATTCCTTTAGAAATTATAAAAATAAATTATCAATAATACTATTTATAGAAGTTAGTATAAAGAAAAAATTATGAAATTACAAAAAATTGGCCATTTAATTATTTTTAATATAAAAAGGAAAATACAAAGTAACAGTTTTAGCTCCAATCAACTTGAAAGTCATGAAAACTCATAAAAACATCACAAATTCATGGCAAAACTCTTCTACAATCAACTAACATAATTATGAAACCAATCTATACTTTAGAATAATTTTTCATAAGCCAAAAACATGTTTATAATATTTATTCAATTGAATTTCATGATTACATAATTTGGACAGCAATTTGTTTTATATTCAAAGCCTTTAAAAATCAATCTAAACTTCATAAAATCATCATAAATTCACACAACAATAATTCATGATCATGATATTGAAGATTAAATCATAAAAAACTCATAAAAATCAAAACTTTTATAGTTTATAAACCCTAATCTAAAATTTCATGAACAAAAAATTAATTCATGCCTTAAAACAAAACATATTATATTAAAACATGTTAAAACTTATAAAAGCATGCTTAAACATAAATATGAACATGAATTTAGAAGATTGAGTCAAAAAGAAAGAAGGAGAATTTTATTTTTTTATATAAAAAGTCCGAAAAATATACCAAAGGGGAGGAGTGGCGCAAGGTGGCTGGCGGTGGTGGCGTGGCAGTCCGGCGGTGGTCCGGCTGGGGTCCAGCGAGGCACGAATCCCAAGAACAAAAACACTCTTTTTTCTTCTAGAAAACCGAACTTCAGAATTTTTTTTTTTTTCCGGAAAAGACCTTTGTTTTATCTCTAGATTTTCAGAATCCTAGTAACAACTAATGATGAAGAAAAACTGAAAATTTGGGTTTTAAGGGGTATTTATAGGCCCCAAAGTAGGATTTGGAAAAGCCCATACTTATCCTAACAAGTGGAAATTACCTTCAGGCTCTTGCTTCAAAATAAATTAAAAAACTCTTGAAAATTTTATTTTTAGAAGCCTTTTTAAAATATTTCATAAACATAAAATATTATTTATGAACAAAAATAATTATTTGTAACTAAAACTTAGTTATTATTTATTTTTATTATTTTATTTCATTTAATATTGCTATTGAACATAATTTTTCAATAAAAATATTAAAATTATACGAATAAAATACAGAAATACTTTCTTAAAATACATGAAAATGTGGGTTATTAAAGTCTATCCCCCTTAAAAGAAGTTTTGTCCCGAAACTTTGTGTAGATTAGTGTATGGAATTTGAATAGAGACAACATTTACTTTAAACTTTCTTATTGTAATGCTATGTTGTTGTAGACCTTAGACACTTACTTGACAACTTTTTAGTAGACAAACATAAAACTCTTACTTAAAAGTCGTAGAAACTCATAAAAACTTGCAAAATTGAGGGTAAAACGCGCGATGGGTCCTATGTAACACCTTATAGGGTCCTATGTAAAACTTCCAACCCTTTGCAAGATCTCATAGGGTCCTATGTATTTTGGGCTTAATATTCCTTTCTTTTCGAACCTCATCACTCCTTTCATTAGTGATACCTTAAGTAACACCTTATCGCCAGCTTCGAACACAACTTCTTGGCGTTTTTGGTCTGCATAGGACTTTTGTCTATCCTGTGCTACTTGAATCTTTGCTTGTATTATTCTAATCTCCTATGTGGTTTAATCTATCAATTGAGGTCCTACAATCACTGTCTCACTAATGTCGTTCCAACACAAGGGGCTTCTACACTTCCTTTCATACAAAGCCTCAAAAGGTGTTATGCCAATACTTGCATGGTAACTATTGTTGTATGAAAACTCAATGAGATCCAAGTGATCTTCCCAATTCCCTTGAAAATCCATTACACAAGCCCTTATCATATCCTCTAAGGTTTGTATGGTTCTCTCTGTTTGTCCATTAGTTGCTGGATGGAAAGCTGTGCTCATCTTAAATGTTGTACCAAAGTTCTCCGGGACACTTTTCCAGAATTTCGAAAGAAATCTGGAATCTCTATCTGACACGATATCTTTCGGAACTCCATGTAGCCTCACAACATGTTTTATGTAAGCCTTTGCAAGTTGTTCCATCTTCCAAGTCTCTTTCATGGGTATAAACACTACCGAATTAGTAAGTCTATCCACTACAACCCATATGGTATCATTATGATTCTTCGACTTTGGCACGCAAGTCACAAAGTCCATTGATATGCAATCCCATTTCCATCCTAGTGTATCAAATGGTTGGACCTCTCCTTGTGGTCTCTTATGCTCAAATTTGACCTTTTGGCAAGTAAGACATTTACTCACAAATTCAGCCTTTTCTCTCTTCATCCTAGGCCAACAATACCTCTTCTTTAAATCCTTATATAGCTTATCGCCTCCAAGATGCACTGAATACGGTGTATTATGACCCTCCTCCGTGATTCTTTGTTTCAAATCCTCACATTTTTGTGGTACACACCATCTTCCTTTATACCTTAAACTTCCATCCTCATGAATCTTAAAATCTATATGCTTTCCTGCTTTCTCTGTCCAGTTTTACATCTCCCTCTTGGTTCTTCTTAATTTCCTCAAAAAGATACTAAGATTAGAAAGAATTCCTTCAACTCTTCCTTCTTCACTATTTCCAAGCTCAATCTTTCTATATCCTTACATAGCTCATTAGCAACCACCAAGGTATTCACTCCATGCTTCGTTTTACGGCTTAAAGCATCTGCTACCACATTAGCTTTCCCTTCATGGTATTGGATATCTAGGTCATAATCCTTGATCAATTCAAGCTATCTCCTCATATGGTTTCAGTTGCCTCAAAGCATATGCTATCACCTTTCTATTTTGCATTAACACACATCCCAAACCATTTTTAGAAGCATCACTTTACACAACATAAGAGTCACTTCCATCTGGCAAAGTCAGCACTGGAGCTGTAGTGAAACGCTCTTTCAAGGTCTAAAATGCCTCTTCACACTTATCACTCCACTCAAACTTACAGTCTTTCTTCATTAACGACGTTATTGGTTTAGCAATCCTCGAAAAGTCCTAACTCCGTACATCTGTTACATTCTTAGGTGCAGGCCACTCCTTAACTGCTTCAATTTTGGCTGGATCTACTTCAACTCCCTCTTTAGACACAATATGCCTGAAAAATGCTACCTTCTTCAACCAGAACTCACATTTCGAGAACTTAGCATACAACTCATTCTCTCTTAATGTCATCAAGACTGTCCTCAAATGTTCCACATGTTCTTCTTTACTCTTAGAGTACACCAAGATGTCATCAATGAAAACAACCACAAAGTTAACCAGAAATCGTTGGAAAATCCTATTCATTAGATCCATGAAAATTGCTGGCGCACTGGTTAACCCAAAAGGCATAGCAATGAACTCATAGTGCCCATATCTCGTACGAAAAGCCGTTTTTGGTATGTCCTCATTAGCAATCCTCAATTGATGGTATCCTGACCTCAGGTCAATCTTTGAAAACACAATGTCTCCCTTTAATTGATCAAACAAGTCATCAATCCATGGTTAGGGGTGAAACTAATTCGGTTTAAAACCGAAAACCACACCGCACCAAACCATTTTTAAATTATGGTTCAGTCTTTTTATAATTCTGGTGCGGTTTGGAGCGAAATTTTTTAGAAATTCGGTGTTCGGTTTGGAGTTGGTGCGGAGAACTAGAAACCGAACTCCAAACCGTACACCAAACCGTATAAAAGCATAAATTATATCAAGGGCTTAAGGCCCAAAAATGAATAAAACCCTAAAAATATAAATGGAGTTAGTGACTCTATTTCAATCTCCTTTAGACTCTCTTTAAATCCTATTAATGAAAAAAAAAAAAAGACTCTCTTTAAATCCCATGTTCCTTATGTTCTTCATTTTTCGCCATTTGTAGTTCTTTCTTTTTTAATTTCGTTCTTTTGCATTCTCTAGCCAAATACCTCAATCCCCCAAAGTTACTATTCTTTTTCATTATTTGTTCTACAGTCCTTGTTCGTTTGCGTCATTTCTTTCACTCCTTAACACCTCGATCTTCAATCAATTGATTCAACACTTATCTAGTATTATTGAAATTTTAAACTCACTAACTTGGTGTTATTTTAAAGAATGATGTAAACTACTACTAGTAGCCCTAATATTTAACTTCTCTTTGTTTCTAATTTGTTGTTGTGGAACATATATTTTGAACTAGTTTGAACGTAAGGCATTATACCAAGATTCAAGATCGAATTTTCTAGATTTCTGGTAAACAATTAAGTATGACTAGAAATTCGGTTTGGTTTGGATCCAAAACCCAAACACCGAATTTTTTTGGTCTGGTTTGGTTTGGACTGAAATTTAGATTGGTTTGGATTGGAGTGGAAATTCATAAACCGAAATAATATGGTTTGGATTTGGAGTTTGCTATAATCCAAACCGTACACCAAACTTTCACCCCTATCCATGGTAGTGTATACTTATTTTTGATTGTCACCTTATTCAGCTTCCTGTAGTCAATACATAACCTCAAACTCCCATCTTTCTTTTTCACAAACAGTACTGGTGCTCCCCAAGGTGAAGCATTAGGCCTAATGTAACCCTTTTCCAACAAATCTTGCAACTGCTCCTTCAACTCACTCATTTCTGCAGGCGCCATCCTATAGGGTGCTTTAGAAATAGGTGTTGTTCCTGGGACTAAGTCTATGGTAAACCAATTTCTCGTTTAGGTGGCATCCTCGGAATCTCTTCCTGAAATACGTCAAGAGAATCCCTTACTACCTCAATATCCCCGGGCTTAGCAGTCTCAACATGATCCACATCTCTCACACTACAAAGGTAAATGGGAAAACCTCTCTTCACAAACCTAGCAAACCTCATTACTGACACTAATTTGTTGTGTTTTGGTCTTCCTGCCCTCCAATAACTCACCTTCTTACCCTTATTCATCAACGAGATCTTCTGTGGTTCACATAAAATCTCAGCCTTATGCTTACTCAACCAATCCATCCCTAGGATCACTTCTAGTTCACCTAAATCAAACTCGATTAGGTTAGCCTTAAACTCCACTCCCTCATTTTCAATAGGAACATCCTGAAATCTCCTTGAACATTGTACTTTTTGTCCTGAAGGTAACACTATTGACATATCTATTGCATCTACTTTTCCCAACATAAGTTTTAACTTCTCTAGAAATCTTAGTGGATACAAAAGAATACTTTGCGCCAGAATAAAAAAAAACTTTAACAGGAAGAGAGTGAATAGAAAATGTACCAGTAATCACATCCTTATTAGCATCAGCTTCACTTCGAGCCATCACATTCAGCTTTCCAGTGTTTGAGGTCTTAGTCTGTCCTCCACCATTCCTACTCCCATTCCTATTCCCAGCTTTAGGTGTCACCTTTCCTCCCATATTTCCTTGGAAACCCTTTTGCTATCCGCCAATTGAATTCCCCCCTAGCTTGAGAATTTTGTCCCTCCTTTCCTTTATTCTTAGAGAAGCACTCATACTCACAGTGTCCAAGTTTGTTACACAACTGACAAGTCATTGGGTTCCCTGCACAGTCCTTTCCCAGGTGATTGTTAAGACACTTCTTGTAAAAGTACACACGCCCTCTTTGACTAGCTACCTGAGCTCTATTCCCATTTCCAAAATTAGGCTTCCCAAAGTTTCTCTATCACCCTGGAAGTTGTTGTTGAGACGAGGTCTCTTATATCCACCATGATTTCCTTGTTGGTTGAAGTTTCCTCCACCATCCTTCCTTTTCTCCATCGTCTCACCTTCATTCTGTACCTCTTTCTTCTTTTGGTCTGTGGCATACAGGTGTGCAGCTCTACCATATAAATCATCCAAGGATTCAAAGATCTGTCCAGCTAATTGTGTCTGCAAGTTTAAGGGTAACCCTCTTTCAAAGCGACTAGCCTTCAACCTCTCAGTTGCTAAAGCCTCAGGAGAGAGCCTAGACAATTCTATGAACTTAGAGTATGCTCCAGAAACTCCTCAGCTTTCTGCTTCTGAAGAAACACATGTTAGAACTTATTACAAATTTTCTTTTGAAACATATCCCAATTAAATCCTTGTAAAGCCCTTATTACAGCCTCATTTTTTGACCACCATAGATCAACTTCTCCTCTCAGATAGTAAACAACAAGGTTCACCTTAAGCTCCTCTGGATACTCTATTGCCCCAAACAACTTATTAAACTCTCTCAGCCATCCCTCTAGAATAGTTGGATTGTGCTCTCCTTGGTAAGTGGGTGGCTTACTGTAACACCTTGGAATTTCCTAACTTCTTACTTCTTATTTATCCGGAACACATATTATAGTTATTAGGGATTATATTTATTAAAACTTCTAAATATGGAAAAACCAAAGTAATACCGCCACCATGATAACGGCTAAGGCATTTATCAAAGTACTACAACGAAAGTCTTAAAACCAAAACAATTTAAAACTAATTTCAAAACCATCTCAAAATAAAAATCAACTTTAAATATGTTACACTTCGGAACCATATTAATGGCCCTTAAAAACCAAAACCAAAACTAAAAGTCTTTAGAAATAACACGACATCCAAGATAAATGTTAGTCATCCATAAGCAATAAAATAAAGTAAAGCTACAAACCACAGCAAGCGCTCTCACTCCAGCTCATCATGAAATGACTTATGCCCACTTGTACCTGCAGCTTTTCTTTTACTAGACAACTACTCACCACAAGTGGGTCATCTTAGGGCCAAGTCCAAGACAAAGCCATGCACACAAAACAAATAGTCAGCAAAGCTGAGTACATAACTACTAAAGACTATGCAACAAAAATAAGAACTAAAACATGCACTCAACTTACCTTTGACAATCTTTTTCACCTGTACATGGACTCAATTAAAGTATTTATTATATTTGAACTTATAGATCCTGCATCGAACGGGTTTCCTCCTTAAAAATCATCGCCCTATTGGGCACCAACTTGGGAGCAACTCCAAGAAGGTATTACTATGTCACATAAAGTGACAGTTATCCAGCGCATTAAAAATATAAAAGAGTACAATGTCTTGTACTCCAATTAGAAATCATAGTTCACTGTTCCATACGACTCCCCCCATTGTTCATACTCAAGTTATATACGTTCCAAGAGTTTTGATGCAAGCCCTCTTACACTTTACGTGATTAACCGGTTTAGAAATGTTATGACTCACATACAACATCACATAAAGACATGCATCAAATCAAGCAAGCCAATTTAATTATCTTCAATTTAAGGTGATTCAATATTAATCTTATGTGTGTCCTTTAATTAAACTGAACTTCCTGTACCACACATTAACTGTGGGTGGCTAATTACTTACTTTCTTCTTGACCACACATTAAAATGTGAGTGGCAACATGTCTAAAATAATTGGTGATAACTTCTTTTAATCATGTGAATAAAAATTCACAACTACCTTTCTTGTTGATTAAGTAACTAACCAACTTAAAAATAACTTCCTTCCTTGATCAATAAACTATAGGTCAAATTAAACTGATCATGACATTCCAATTCAAGCTTATAAAAATTCATATTACTATTTAACATGGAATGCCATCATACTTTAAAAACATGCTACTAATAAACGTGTTATGCACATAAATTCATGATTCAAAACAAGCATACAAGATTTCATGTAATCAAGGATTGTTCAAGCATGCATTCTAACTCATGTGTTTGTCTTTAGTACTTGCGTACCTTGTAAAGTAACGATGCTGCGCCACAACTTCTAGAAGTGGACTAGTTCAAAGTCTCCTACATAGGGAAAAACCGAAACTAAATTAAAACCTTGTTGACTAAATTCTACAACAACTATAAACTAATTTCTATATTGGAAACTTGTCCATAACATTCCTTATATGGTCTCTATTCAATTCCATAATTCACTTTACTTTTCTATTATATGAATACTTGGTTTTCGGGACTTACTTATGCTTTATAAAACCTTAGTATAATTTTTATGCCACTTTAGAAATGTGGACAGCAATATAAAATTACCAAAACTCCTTGAAAAGCTTCCAAAACAACATAAATCAATCATACAAGGTATTACTCAATTTATAAGATCAATTTATGCTAATTACATACTTTAAAAGCCTAATTATTTACTTTATAAATTCTGGACAACATGTTAAACATGCTTAAAATTACTTTTAAACTTCATAAAATATACTAAAAATTATATGTAGCATCATAGAGTTCATATGTGATCGTACTATCATAATATGAACACTTAAAACTTACTTTAACTTGTTTTTATAAAATTTTCAGATTTATTTATTAACTTAAAATCATGAAAAACTTATAAAAACATCATAATTTCATGGTAAAACTCTTCTACAATCAACTAACATAATTATGAAAACAATCTATACTTTAGAACAATTTTTCATAAGCCAAAACATGATCAAAATATTTATTCAATTGAATTTCATGATTATTAATTTTGGACAGCAATTTATTTTATTTTTAAAGCCTTTAAAATCAATCTAAGCTTCATAAAATCATCATAATATCACACAACAATAATTCATGATCATCATATTGAAATACAAATCATAAAAACTCATAAAAATCATAACTTGCATAATTTATAAACCCTAATCTAAAATTTCATGAACAACAATTTTAATTCATGCCTTAAAATAAATCATACTTTATTAAAACATGATTAAAACTTATAAAAGCATGATTAAACATAAATATGAACATGAATTTGCAAGATTGAATTAACAAGGAAAACCGAGAATTTTTTTTTTCTTTTTTTTATAGAAGTTCGAAAAAAAATACCAAAGAGGGGAGGGAACCAGCGGTGGCGCTGCGGCAGCAAGCGGCAGTGGGGTTCGGTTGGGCACAGATCCCAAGACACCAAAACAAAAATTTTTTTCTCTGATTTTCGAAACTGCAGTTTTTTTTCGGAAATCACAACCCTTTTTTTTTCTCTCTTCTGTCTAAATTTTTGGAATCCTAATGACTGGTGTGAGCATGGAAATTTGAAATTTTGGGTTTTAAGGGGTATTCATAGGCTCCAAAGTAGGATTTGGAAAAGCCCATACTAATCCTAACAAGTGGAAATTACCTTTAGGCCCTTGCCTCAAAATAAATTAGGAAACCTTTGAAAATTCTATTTTTAGAAGTCTTTTAAAATATTTTGAAAACGTAAAATATTATTTATGACCACAAATAATTATTTTTGATTAAAACTTATTTATTATTTATTTTATTTATTTTACTACTATTAATTTCTTTTTATTTAATATTCCTATTGAACATATTTTTTTTTCAATAAATATATTAAAATTATACGAATAAAGTACATAATAATTTCTTAAAGTACGTGCAAATGTGGGGTATTACACTTACTTTGAGAAATCTTCTTGAAAAGTTCACCAACAAGGTCACTACCATTTCCATTTCCTTTGGCTGCTAACTGTTCAGCTACAGTAGCTAATTGCATCACTACTTCATTCAGCTGATTGTTGTTACGTTTAGCCATTCTATTTATCCTATAGAGAAAAATACATTTATATCAAATTATGTCTAACTACAAGTTAGAACAACATAAACTTGAATCATAAAACACTTTCTCATTTCGTCTCATAAAAGAAGTGTCATTCTTTAGGGCGAATGATTCACTTTATTTTGATTGTTTACACAACCATTAAAATAAGAGTAAAGCACATAAGAAATAAAGATAATTCCCTTGGTTCTATTCTACTTTAGGCTTTATTTCACAAAAGAAATTTATTACTCAACTCCTCTTATAATTTCCTATGGCTCACTGCCACTTATTCAAAAAAATGTAAACAATAATCTAAACTGTTCAACTAAACATCAGAAACACTAAACAACAATAGCTAAATCAGATCTAAACAAAGTCTCTAAACATTAACATTATCTTTCTTGTCCCTTGACATCATCACATATATCCTTGGTATGAATTCAGGATCATTCTTAGTGTCAACTTCCATTTCTTCTTCTTCTTCTTCCATTTCTTCCTCAGGATCTGACTCTTCTTCATCTTCTTCGGAATCGGTTACCAAATTTACATACGCTGGAATTACTGGGTCTGGGTTCTCGATTTCATAACACGAACTATCCCTTAACTCATCAGTCTTCGGACCCGTAGTAGTCTCCTTCACCATCAGGTCTTCACTTCCTTGGCTATCTTCTGGGCTTGGTGTGGGCGGGGTCTCATCACTTGCACTCATTTAGGATACTCTTGCTCTTTCCTAGCAATGTACCCCTCCGAGAATCTCCAATCACAACCCCACTGGCCAACTGCATCCTTATACTTAGAATAGTTCGGAAGTCCTCCAGCAAAGTGGAAATCACTAAACTTTACCTTGATTTCTAGATAGGGCGAACGGTCGGGCAAGCACTTAATAATTAAGGCTGTTACATGGTCGGGTTGATCCCATCGTGGTAACTTCAACACAGTACTCATATACCAACAGTGGAACCGTATTTTCCAGACATATTGGGGTGGATTTTCGTAGTCTTTCTTCTCCAAAGTTCCTATTTGAGTATCTTTACTAGGATACTATATGACATCTTGCACAAAACTTAAGACTAATGGTCCATCCTTTCCAAAACAAAACAAAACAAACTAGCAGTTCTACAAAAGGGGTCTTGTGGCTAACATGTAATTTCCTTTACACCCAACTATTCACATAAGCAACACCTTAAACATTACTTTAATGCATGAAAGAACAGAAATAAAGACTATCCACTAGTGGAAAAATTGCTATTTGTAACGCCCTATTTGTAACGGGCTGAGAATAATAGCGTTATAAATATAGTAATTGTAACGGACATTTTTTAAGACCGTTACAAAAAAATCCTATTTCTAACACTAGAGCTGTACTTTTAAGTTGCTGATTTTGAGTCCGTTACAAATAAATATAATTGTAACTTACATCATCAATTGCCCGTTAAATTTATTACTTCACTTTTGAGGCATTCCTTATTTGTTACCATGCTTATGTGTTGCCCGTTACAAATAGTTATGAATATGATATAGAGTATGTTATCCTAATATCTTTCCCCCCCCCCCCCTTTTTTTTTTTTATTTGGAAGCGTATCCTAATAGCTATGAATATGATATGGAGTATTGGAGCCTATTCTCATATTCTGCCTTTTCCTTTACTTCTTCGCCTCTCTTCTCTTCGTTATTTTTGTTCCTCCTATTATCCCTCGTTAACTCTTTCTCAATAATTCCTTGCCAAATTTACTACTTTCTTCATTTTTCTCCCTTAAAAATCCCCATTTTTCATCAAAACACGGGTTTTGGTTTTTTAGGATTAACTAAACCCAATTTTAATTCACAATTGATTGTTTAATCTCAGTTTTGGGGTTTTTTTTTTCTCCTAATTGATTTCGAATCCATCCCATTTAACCTTATTTGCAGTTGTTTCGTTCCGAAGCATGGGTGGTGGAATTCATATTTGGTTTGAATGGTTGAGATATGCTGAATACCTTTCTTCGAAGGCTAAGTGTTTGCTATTTGAGAAGAGTTTGCTATTTGTTCTCGGTTTTTGAGTTTTGAGGTAATAGGGTTTCCATTTTAGGATATTTGTTCAATTTTCTTTTATTAGATTATTTTAATTATTACGATTTCAAAGTTTTAGGTGGTGTATGGGTTTGAATTCGATTAGGGTTTTGCATTATTAGGGGATTTCAGGGGTTGAA
Organism: Suaeda aralocaspica; assembly: GCA_016808085.1. Classification (NCBI taxonomy): domain Eukaryota; kingdom Viridiplantae; phylum Streptophyta; class Magnoliopsida; order Caryophyllales; family Amaranthaceae; genus Suaeda; species Suaeda aralocaspica. The sequence continues at coordinate 417,023 of PYUH01000580.1, read as the reverse complement.
TTCGATGTTTGAGGGTCTAAATTCATATAGGGTTCACGGGTTCGATTTCATTCAGTGGACTAATAGATTTAGCTTCGATTTTTGAGGGTCTAAATTAGTTAAAGTGTAATTGATGTGGAGTCATGGCTTTAGCTTTGAATTTTTTAGTGTGTGATGATTAAAGTGTTATTGTCCTCTTTAGCAACAAAAAAAGAAGAGAAGATAGAAGAATCACAAGTGGTAGAGATGACTGAAAACCTGAAATCTAAGGTAGGATTGTTTGTTCGATGGAGAAATATCAATATTATTGTTATGCCAGTCCTCCCTTAAATTTGTTAGTTTTAGATTTCCAGTTTAACTGATGGTTTAATATTTCATTGGATTTATATTTAACTGATGTTTTGTTTTGATGATATTTGCAGATATCTTTTTATGATAAAGAGAACAATGCTTATTGATTTTGGCAATTTACTTCAACCTTATTAGTTCTTCATTTGGCATAGTGTGCTATTTGAAAATTCTACTATAAGCTTATTATCTGAAACTAAACGGTATAGTATGGAAAGGGCACATTGGAGGCTAAGAATCTAATTTGAATTTATTTCCAAGATTGCAGATTGAATAATTAAATATTGTTAGGGTATGCAGCTTCAATAATATAAGGCCATCATGCAAGGCCAACTGGATAAAAATCTCACTTAATTTCAACGTGTTCATGTTATATTTTGTAGTGTGAAGTAGCAGACATCTAGACTCTCTAATGGCTTCATAGCTCGTAGTTGGTACTCTATAATAGTAGTGATTTGTTCACTTTGAATTAATTTTTGGAATTATGGTGTCAAAAAAATTTATATCTAACGATACCACAACTTCTTGTCTTTGTTTGTTTAGTTGTATTAAATACGAGTACTATGTTTAGTTGTGTATCAGAAGAATTGTGATAATTACATATTTGGAGTTCAAGCATTGAGTCAAATTTGAAATTTGAAAACACGGGAAGTTTTTTTTTTTTTGTTTTTTTTTTTGAGCATTTTAGTACAAGTCAGTTTTAAATTTGTTGATTGTAACTTTTTTCTATTTTTGTTTTGATTGAATAGGTTTAGTTTTTATTGATAATGGCATGAAATATTAAATTATTAGATGCACCAAGTTGTAGATTCACAATGATCAAAGGTCACAACCAATCTTACATAGCTCATGAAAATGGCATCACAAATATCCATTGTCACCAAAGGGGCATACTAATTCTCTATTTTCCTTTATTGCACTTATTGCTTTCTTTTTTAAGTCAAATGATTAGTTTGGCATTGTTCTGTGCACTTGGATGATTGCATGTGGATTCTTATCAGTGACCTAGCCTTATTGTTTTGTGCTCAGCTGCTGATGTCACTCGAATTTTGCTCGATTGGTTTTGTAATACCCCACATTTTCACGTATTTAAACAAATTATATTTGTATTTTATGTGTATAATTTTTATATTTTATTCGTATAATTTTAATATTTTTATTGAAAATTATGTTCAATAGAAGTATTAAATAAAAAGAAATTAATGAAAATAAAATAAGTAATAAAGTTTTGGTTAAAAGTAGTTATTTGTGTTCTTAAATAATATTTTTATGATTACAAATATTTTAAGAGCTTCTAAAAATAGATTTCAAAGGTTGCCTAATTTACTTAGGAGTATTTATGGGTTTCACCAAAATCCCACTTTGGGGCCTATAAATACCCTATAAAACCTAAAATTCCAACTTTTCCTGATCATACTAGTCAATTAGGATTCCAAAAATCTAGAGAGAAAAAGGGAGAAAAAAAGGGTTGCATGTTTTCATATAAGTATGAATTGTTTTTAAGGCATGAATTAATTTTGTTGTTCATGAAATTATAAATTAGGGTTTGAAATTTTATGAAGTTATGATTTTATGAATTTTGGCGTTCTAAACTTTAATATTATGATCATTGATTATTTTTGGGTGAATTTATGATGATGTTATTAAGTTTAGATTGATTTTTAAGGGTTTTAAACTTATTTTATAAAGCTGTCTAAATTTTATAATCATGAATTTGAGTTGAATAAATATTATGAACATGTTTTAGCATATGAAAAATTGTCCTAAAGCCTAGATTGACTTCATAAATATGTTAGTAGATTGTAGAAGTGTTTTGGCATGTAATCATGATATTTTTACAATTTTTCATGACTTTAAAGTTGTTGAATAAATCTGAAATTTTAATAAAAATAAGTTAAATTGAGTTTTAAGTGTCCAAATTGTACTAGTATGATCACACGTCAATTCTATGATGAAATATATAAATTTTAGTATGTTTTATGATGTTTAAAAGTGGTTTTAAGCATGTTTAACTTGATGTCCAGATTTTATAAATTAATTAATTAGGCTTTTAAAGTATGTAATTAGCATAAATCGATCATATAAGTTAAGTAATGCATTGTATGATTGATTTTTGTCATTTTCGTTAGTTTTCAAGGAGTTTTGATAAATTTAGATTGCTGTCCACTTTTCTAATGTAGCATAAAATTTTTTATTAAGGTTTTATAAAGCATAATTAAGTCCCGAAAACTAAGCAGAATTGCAATAGAAAAAAAAAGGTGAAGTATGGAATTGAATAGAGACCATATAAGGAAGTTTTGGGACAAAGTTTCTAAATTTAGAAGTTAGTTATAGTTGCTGTAGAATTTAGTCAATAAGGTTTTAATTTAGTTCGGTTTTTCCTTATGTAGGGGACTTTGAATTAGTCCACTTCTAGAAGTTGTGGCGGAGCACAGTTATTATACAAGGTACGTAAGTACTAAAGACAAACATAAGAGTTAGAATGCATGCTTGAGTAATTCTTGATTACATGAAATTTTGTACGCTTGTTTGAATCATAAATTTATATGTATGGCAAGTTTGTTAGTAGCATGTTTTTAAAGTTTGATGACATTCCATGTTAAATAGAAAGTTTAATTTTTATAAGCTCGAATTGGAATGTTATGATCAGTTTAATTTTGCCAATAGTTCATGAATAAAGGAAATAAATTATTTTTAAGTTGATTAGTTACTTAATCAACAAGAAAGGTAGTCGTGAATTTTATTCACATGTAAAGAAGCAATGAGCAATTATTTTATATATGATACCACTCACAGTTTAACGTGTGGTTAAGAAGAAAGCAAGGTATCAACCACACACAGTTAATGTGTGGTAAAGGAAGTTCAATATAATTAAAGGACACACATAAAGATTAATTTGAGTCACCTTAAGTTGAAGATCATTAAATTGATTTACTTGATTTGAATGCATATTTTATATATGTATGTGTTATTGCATGAGAGTCAACACATTGTAAACCTGTTAAATCACGTAAAGTATAAGAGGACTTGCATCAAAACTCTTGGAACGTATATACCTTGAGTATGAACAATGGGAGGAGTCGTATGGAACAGTGATTTATGAATCCTAATTGGGGTACAAGACGTTGTACTCTTTTATATTTTTAACGTGCTGGATATCAGTCACTTTATGTGACATAGTAATACCTTTTGGGAGTTGCTCCCCAACTGGTGCCCAATAGGGCGATGATTTATAGCAGGAAACCCGTTCGATGCAGGATCCATGATTATTAATATAGAAATAGAATATAATTGAGTCCATGTACAGGAAAAGGGTTGTCAAAAGTAAGTTGAGTGCATGTTTCATTACTTTTTGTTTTTGCATAAGTCTTTAGTAGTTATGTACACAGCTTTGATGACTGTTTGTTTGTGTGCATGGCTTTGTTTTGGAATTGGCCCTACGACGACCCACTTGTGGTGAGTAGTTGTCTAGTAAAAGGAAAGCTGCAGGTACAAGTGGGCAAGTCATTTCATGATGGGATGGAGTGAGAGCGCTTGCTGTGGTTGTAGTTTTGCTTTATTTTATTTGCTTATGAAGACTAACGTTTATTTTGGTTGTTCGGATTTCGAAAGACTTCTAATTAGTAGTTTTGGTTTGGTTTTTAAAGGGCCATTAATATGGTTCCTAAGTGTAATAAGTTCCAAGTTGATTTTATTTTAAAGCTGTTTGAGGTTTAGTTTTAAATGGTTTTGGTTTTAAGACTTTCGCTGTAGTACTTTGATAAATACCTTAGTCGTTATCACGGTCGCGGTAATAATTTGGTTTTTCCATATTTAGTAGTTGTAATAAATATAATATCTACTAATTTAATATGTTTTCCGGAAAAATAGGAAGTAGGAAGTTAGGGAAAATCCAGGGTGTTACAAAGTGGTTATCAGAGCTTAGATTTTGAAATAAATGAATTTTATTTTGATGATTAAAAAAACTCATTTCTTATTACAAAGTAGTCCCCTGTCCCGCGGCAGGACTTTATGATGATTAAAAAAACTCATTTCTATAGAAGATTGGATAATCGAGTATACTTGGGCATAAAAATAAATCTCGGATATTATAAAATTTCCATTCTTATTTAACGGACCTTTTTTAACCCAATGCCTCGTCTATTATTTTAAATAAATGAATAAAATAAAATAATAATAATTAAAAAAAATCTTTCAAAAAAAAAACGTAGCGCGGTTAATTTAGTCACGTTGACAGCTCAGCGTGACTAAGTTAACAGCGCTACCCTAGTAGCGTTTTAGGGTTTCTTGCGCTATTGGGCCAGCGCGATTCGACGTATCGCGCTAGCAGCCCAGCGCGATTAGGGTTCCCACGCTATTATAAAAACCTTCATTTCCTTCATTTCTCAACACCTTTTTTTACTCACTCTCTTCCTCATACTTAATTAATCCGTTATTGTTTTTAACAACCTTATTTTCTTTATAATAATTATTTATTATTTATTTACTATTTATTTTACTAAAAAGTGGATATAAATTTTAATAATATCGAAACAATAATTCGAAACTCCGCCCAAATTAATACTCGACGAAGACAATCTTCAAAGGAGAAGTGGTACGGAGAGCCCTAAAAATCATGTTATGGACTTTTAAGATGTCGTTTCACTATTTACTTACTGCTTTATCACCTTATTATTGTTAAAGGACTTAAATCGATTGTTTGCGACGTTTAACCAAGATAATTCTTTTGGACAAATCTAATCATGTTAGGCTCCCTAAATCAAATTTAATAACGGTTTGAGTTAAATTAATTAGTTTTTTTTTGTGTTATCACTAATAATTTAATGTTTTTTTTTTTTGTTAATCTTATAAATTGATAATTTTGTGTGATTCTAAATATAATTTCTGTATGGTTAAAAGGAAACTAGTAATGGCCGCCTATGGGCTAACCCGACGCACTCCGTCATGTTAGTACCTTCGCCCCCGAATCCAATCTTTGGTTCACTCGACCACAACTTGGTGTCTTTCCCATGGGATCGAAGAGGATTTCCGTGCAATTTAGACAAACGTCCCTTATTCGAGTCCCATTCGTATCTAGTCTAAATACACGATTTATGAGTTTAGTTCCTAAAACTCATTGGCGACTTCTTATTAGCATGTTTGGTATCGGTATTGAAGTTTCTGCCAAGTAAAACGATTTAAAATTGGGTTTAAAAGAAAAAAAGAGCAGCGCTGGAAAACTAACTACGCTACCTTTGTAGCGTTACAGACCTTCCCGCGCTGACACTATAGCGTCACAGAACTTGTGACGCTGCAGGGTCAACATGGGAAATCTTGTAGCACTACACCTGTAGCGTGGTACAAATTCCAGCGCTCCATTTCTGTTGAAAAGAAGGAAAAAGGGGAAAAAGGAAAAAGGAGCTGCATTGGGAAGTTAACTACGCTACCTTCATAGCGTTACAAACCTTCCTACGCTGACACTGTAGCGTCACAGAACTTGTAACGCTGCAGGGTCAGCGTGAGAAACCTTGTAGCGCTACACCTGTAGCGTGGTACAAATTCCAGCGCTCCATTTCAGTTGAAAAAAAAGGTCTAATTAATTCGTTTCACCTTTCCTTAAGCCAATTTTTTAGGTCTAACACGACCTATGGACGGCTTGGGAAAGGTGACCAAAAAATTTGGGACCCAAAAATCTGGGGCCCCTACAGTGGCGACTCCACTGGGGACTAAAAGAGGGCAAGACTTAAAAATTTTCTCTTAATCATACACTTATTATATTTAGAGCAAATTGCATTTTTTTAAGACATATTGCATACATGCGACAAACACTTAGCTTCCATGTGTTTGAAACATGCCTTAGGATCGCCATAATAACATTACATTTCGGGAAGGAACCGTTGACTTGGTGGGGCCCATGGTCTCTAAGCAACCGAGCAAAACGCAACCTTATCCCAACTACATCGATTCCAAGTTGCCCATGGTACTTGGAGGGGAGACACTCCATATCTAACGGTTAGCACACCGCAAAGTGTTGGAGCACACTCCTTAGATGTAGGACACTTTGGATTGACCTTTAGAGCTTAAACCTAGAGGACATAAAACCTTGGTTTAGGGAACCTCATTGCTTGTATTTCGATTTTTTATTCTTTTCTTTTTTTTTCATGATCCTGTTTCCTTTTTTTATGATTTTGTTTCCTTTTTTTTCGTGATTTTGTTTCTTTTTTACTTTCCTTTATGTTGTTATTTTATTCTTCATGTTATTTAGGAGACAATAGGATCTTGCATTTATTTATTAAAAGATTTTATTAACTTGCTTCAAATTAAATGATTCACTAAAATCATTTCCTTACAAAGACTTCATTAGCATTATTCTGTTCTTATATAGAATTTTGTTAATGTTGTCTATTTAGAAATTATTTTGGAAAATCATTAAATAAAAGGATTTCCAATAACATCATGTTAGGAATAAAATCATTTTTTTAAGACTAACTTGATACTTCCATTATTCACCAAGAAATTTAAATCGTATCAATCATTTCAAACTTTTATTTGTTAAGATTATTGACATAATTTGAATATTTCGAGGACTTACTAATTCAATTCTTTTTTGTAGAATTTAATTAGTTTATTTTCGAATTCTAGGTGGAGCTAACAATCTCATTTTCCTTAATGAATGAAATTCTTTCGTTTTTTTTGTAAAAAAACAAAAATTTTCGCCTATGATCTTTTAATCCTCATAAGCATTAACAATAGTTAACTTAATACTGGTTTTGTTTAAGTTAAACTAAAAAAGGTCAAAAAACCTTTATTAATTATATTCTTTAAATTAGAATGTCATTAATTAAGGTTTAGTCGTCTTTAGCTTAGCTTACAGACGCTCTTAGTATTAAATTAATCATTGTTAACACTACTTAATTATTTCTTTGTTTTTTTTCGAAAAATGGAAATAAATACTTTTCTGAATGGCTTGAAATTTTTTTTATCGTAAAGGGCTGGTTCAACTGCTTGGTGTCGCGATCCAGATCAGCGTTTACAAAGGTTAGGTAGTGACGAACAATCATCATTCATCTCAAATTCCTTAGAGGATATTTGTGAAGATTTCGGGTTTATTACTCTAAATTCTCCAATTTGTTCCTCAAGTTCCGTTCCGTCCTCTCCAAGTCCAAGTATGGGTGAAGAAGAAAATATGAATGCTACATTGAATGCTCTCATGATGCGTCTTAATAAGATGGAGGCTGAACGAGAAGTAGAAAAAATACGCCTTGCTGAAATTGAAGCTGAACGTGCTGCTGAAAAGAAACATTTGGCTGAAATGAAAGCCAAAAGGCAAGAGGAGGAAAGGAGGAAAAAGAAAGAGATTGAAAATCTCATTCATCGTTCTTTAATGGGTGGCAAATCATATCAATTTGAGGCTGCCAACATCCCTAACACTGAGGCTGTTCTCCCTGAGAAGTTCGATCCTTCTACTCTTCCAAAGTTCAAGGTGACTGGTAATCCAGTCAATCACCTTAAGAGCTTTATTGGGTCCATGACCATGAAAAAGGTTGATCCTATATTCTATCCAGTGATCTTCCCTCTTTCTTTAGAACCCATTCCACAGAATTAGTTCTACTCTCTTAGCATAGATCGGGTTTCAACTTGGGTTACTGTTACTAAGGAATTCATTGATCAATACAAAGATAACATGGAATTCCAAGTCACACTCCGAAAACTCNCCCGAGAACTCGAAGTGTTAAAACAAGGAGTTGATGAAGGGTTCACTACCTTCTTCACTTGTTATAGGGAAAAAATAACCCACTTGGTCCAAAAACCATCCGATGCTGAATTAGTAGAAAGGTTTGTAGACAACCTGTCCGAGCCTTATCAAGTACATCTCAAATATCAAGGCATCGACTCTTTCAAACGAGTGTATGATGTCGGGATCAAAATTGAGAACGATTTATTGAAAAAACAGTCGAAGCCCCAGGCTTATAAGGGGAACTACACCTATAAAAAGGGTGAATCTTCCAAAAATAATGAAGTCAATGCTTTAGAAGCTTCTCGTTCAAGTCCATCAAAAATAAAGAGATGGCCTCGAGATAGAAGATTCACTCCTATCAGCATGACTTATTCTCAAGCTCTTGACAGACTTCAAAGCCAAAATGCTTTACATCCAATCGAGCCAACTCCTGACCCACCAAAGCACAAGAGAAGCCCAAAATGGAATGCTAATTCATGGTGCAAATACCATATAGGGAAAGGGCATGATACTGAACAATGCTGGGTCCTCAAACATGTCATTCAAGACATGGTTGAAGACGAGCGTTTACCTTTACCTCCCAAGCCGAATAATATCACCAATCCTTTTGGTGGATCGTCTATTCTGGCCATTGATTGTGTTAGAGATAATTTTGATCCTTCTAAATTTATCACTTCCAATAATGATAATGCAATGGAGGAAGTATTAGGCTTACACGATCATGTATGTGGCATATGGGACGATAATGTTGAGGATACTTATATCACCAACCTCAGTGCCAACACAACTCTCAGGATTAATCCAGAAATTATAAAAAATGATTGGTATCAAGATCCTACAGAAGTTGTGTCTAATATTCAGCATCTTACTCGTTCCGGACGAGCTTATCAACCTGATAATGACAAAGCCCCATCTCAGGCCCAAGTCAACAAAGACTCAATTCCAGTCCAAACAAATACTGGCTCATCACAAGCCCAAAATTCTAGTGAGAGCAACGATAATCCTCTCATTAAGCAAATGCAAAAGACTAAAGCCGACGTAACCATTTGGCAATTATTAGCTTCTTCTCGTGATCATAGGGTAGCTGTACTGAATGGACTTAATGCATTAAATGTTTCTCCTGACACTACCCCTGAAAATCTAGTAAGTAAAGAGGATTGAATTTTCTAAAGAGGATCTCCCCCCTGGAAGGTACTACTCATAACAAGGCCCTTTACCTAACTGCTGGGATATTGAATAAAAATGTCCCCTTGACATTAGTCGATAATGGGTATGCGGTCAATGTCTGCCTATTAAGAACTGCCAAGCATCTTGGAATAGAAAAAGAAGCATTTTCCCCATCATTGCAAGGAGTAAGAGCTTATGATAACACGAGACGAGAGGTCTTAGGAGTCATAATTCTTGATATGTCCACCGGTGGAATAAGGAAGAAAGTTGAATTTCATGTCATCGATGTAAAATCATCCTTCAATTTGCTTCTAGGACGCCCATGGCTCCACATGCTTGGTGCGGTGCCTTCATCGCTCCATCAAAAGGTCAAGCTCATACATGAAGGCGTGCCTATAACCATTAATGCTTCTCCAATCAGAGTAGCCATGGAGGATCAATCCCTGCTAAAAATATCCCATGATCAAGATGTGGAAGATTTGTGGGGATTTGTGCCCGAAGAAATCGCTCTCATTGAATCAGAAGACTTACAACTTGATCTCCATGCTAGTGTGATAGTGAACGCTATTGTTTTAAAAAATGGTTATTTTCCTGGCATGCCTTTAGGAGCAAAAGGAGGAAGGGAGATCACTCATCTCCCTAAAGTCAAAGCCACACCTAACCTCTTCGGTTTGGGGTATGAACCGACAGAAGAGGAATTAAAAAGATACATGGTTGAAAAAGTGACTCGAAAGGCCAACGCCAAAAGGGGAATTCCTATCTCTATCCCTTCCTCTCAACTCACTCTAAACGACAGTTTATAAAGGAAGGGGATAATTACCCCTATTATGGCTTCCCTGAACCCTTGATTCAAAATGGGAAACAAATTCCTGGATTTGAAATATTTCATGATTGCTACTTTCTAGAAGAGAGAGCACAATACTCTCTTCCCACCAAATACTCCAAACCAGAGTGTTTAGACAAATGGGCCCTTGGTCTGTTATTTGGACTGGAACGGAACCCATTGAGAGACGAAGCTGTAGTAATTCAGAAGGCTATGCAAGATGAAAAGTTCAACCCCGCTTTACTCATTTCCCATTCAGAGAACGTCGAGCGCGGATGGAGAAAGACCTTGAAGTGGATCAACACTAAAGGGGCCAAAATTACTATCTCAACCGGGGAGGGACAAATTTTCGAAGATTCTGAGTCTGAGACTGAGTCTGTTTTTGAGTCCGAATCCAAAGATCATATTAGTGTCGTAGGAAATCTAGCTATATCTGCTCCTTCGATTCCTCCCGTTCCTAATTTAGATTTAAGCTCTAAGGGAATTGAGTCCCTCTTTGATGTACTCCTTGATGATTTCAATAATTATGCAACTGTTGCTTATTCACGCTCTTCTCCCCACTCCCCTTATAATTGTCTTGCAATAATTAATTCAGCTGAAAAATCAACTAATAATGAACCAGTTGAGATAATAAAGTTCATGGAAGAATTTGAAAATCGCACGCCTGTAATAGAAGAAACTGAATCCATTAATATCGGTAATGAACAAGATATAAAAGAACTAAAAATTGGCTTAACTCTTAATTTACAAGAGCGCACAGACTTAATAAACACGCTCAAAGAATTTAGCGATGTTTTTGCTTGGTCCTACAAAGATATGCCTGGCATAGATCGTGAAATTGCGGAACACAAAATTCCGCTCAATCCAACAATTAAACCCGTCAAACAAAAGTTAAGACGTATGAAGCCTGACGTTGCCCTCAAAATCAAAGAGGAAATTATCAAACAATTAGATGCGGGTTTCATACGTGTTTCAAAATACCCAAAATGGGTAGCTAATGTTGTTCCAGTTCCGAAAAAGGACGGACGTGTGAGAATGTGTGTAGATTTTCGGGACTTAAACAAAGCTAGTCCTAAAGATGATTTTCCACTACCACACATTGATCTCCTTGTAGACAACACGGCTAACTATGAACTCCTTTCGTTCATGGATGGCTATGCAGGTTACAACTAAGTACAAATGGATGCGGAAGACATGGAAAAAACCACATTCATTACCGAATGGGGAACTTTCTATTACAAAGTAATGCCTTTTGGACTTAAAAACGCTAGAGCAACCTATCAAAGGACTGCTACTACATTGCTTCATGATATGATGCATAAGGAAGTAGAGGTCTATGTAGATGACATGATTGTAAAATCAAAAGACCGACAAGGGCCCATTCCTGCCCTAAGANGACAAGGGCACATTCCTGCCCTAAGGAAATTCTTTACTAGACTAAGAAAATATAATATGAGGCTGAATCCGCAAAAATGCGCCTTCGGAGTAACATCTGGAAAATTGCTTGGATACGTAGTTAGCACGCGGGGTATAGAAATTGATCCATCTAAAATCAAAGCTATACTAGATATGCCTTCCCCTAAAAAGGAAAAAAAAATCCGAGGATTCTTAGGTAGGCTCTAATATATTAGTCGATTCATATCAAAATTACCTATGGTTTGTGAGCCCATCTTTAAGAAATTGAAGAAAGAAGAAAAGGTGGAATGGGATGACAAATGTCAAGAGGCTTTAGAAAAAAATAAAAGAATATCTTCTCAAGCCTCCGATACTTGTACCACCAATACCTGGAGTCCCTCTAAGGCTATATTTAACTATCACTGAAACTGTTGCCGGAGCCATGCTCGCGCAAGAAATAAATGGAGAAGAAAAGGCCATACATTACATAAGTAAAAAGTTCATCCAATATGAAACTCGGTATTCACTGTTGGAGAAAACTTGCTTGGCCTTGGTATGGGCATCTAAAAAGCTTAGGCATTACTTGCTTTCCCATTCTGTCCATGTTGTGTCCCATTTGGACCCATTAAAATACCTTTTTGGCAAGCCAGCACTAAATGGTCGCCTCTCGGAGTGGCTCGTTATGTTGGCCGAATATGACCTTCAATTTGTCCCTTCAAAAACAATTAAAGGACGAGCAGTGTCAGATTTCTTGGCTGAGTTCCCTCCTAACGAGGAAAAGACGGAAGCATATAACTTCCCAGATGAAGACCTCTTAATGACTGAAGACGATAGTTGGGCCCTCTACTTTGACGACGCTTCTAACCAAAAGGGGTGCGGATAGGGGTTCTTCTAGTTAGTCCAGATGGTGCACATGTTCCAATATCAATCAAATTAGACTTCGAAGTCACTAATAATGCAGCTGAATACGAGGCATGCATTGTTGGATTAGAGGCAGCAGTAAGTCTAGGGATTAAAAGACTAAGAGTGTTTGGAGACTCATCACTCATCATCAATCATGTGTCTGGAAAGTGGAAAGTAAGAAGTGCTACCCTAGCACTCTATCAAACACACTTAGACACCATAACTGAAAACTTCGATGATATCCAATACCAATACCTCCCTCGGGATGATAACCAATTCGCCGACGCCCTTGCTAAATTATCATCAATGATAAATATCCCACATAACCTAGCATCGATAACTTTAAGCGTTGAAAGGAGGCAAGAACCTGCCTATTGTAACGCTATTGAAGATGCCCTTAATGATGAGAACGAAGTTCCGTGGTATCAAGATGTCCTCAATTACAAAGTAAAAGGAGAATTCCCACGGAATTGAAGCCTTCGAACTCAAAGAGCAATAAGATTATTATCTTCCCAATATATCGAAATTCAGGGTAGATTGTATAAAAAGACCTCAAAAGGGCTTAATTTGCTATGTGTTGACAAAACACGAGCCAAGCGACTTATGGAAGACACCCATAATGGCGTCTGTGGTCCCCACATGAATGGTAAGATGTTAGCAAAAAAGATAACACGCTTAGAATATTATTGGACGACAATGGAAGATGATTGCTGCAACTATGTAAAAACATGTCCTAAATGCCAAATATTTGCTAACTTACAACATTTACCTCCTGTAGAGCTATACAATTATACTTCACCGTGGCCATTCTCCACTTGGGGTATTGATATAGTCGGGAAAATAACGCCCAGTGGTGTTNTAAAATAACGCTCAATGGTGTTGGAGGACATACGTTCGTTTTGGTCGCCGTTGACTACTTCACAAAGTGGGTTGAGGCAGCCTCATATATCAAAATAATTGCTAAACACGTTGCCAAATTCATTGTACAAAACATCTTTTGTCGTTACGAAGTCCCACATGAACTCATTAGTGACAATGGATCTCATTTTAAGGGAGAAGTAATTGATCTTTTACAACGATACAAAGTACAACATAGGCACTCTTCCCCTTATAGACCCCAAACGAATGGAGCAGTAGAGGCTGCAAACAAAAATGTTGTTGTCATCATAAAAAAGATGGCCGAACATTATAAAGATTGGCCTCATAAACTTCACTTTGCTCTATGGGGATATCGAACTTCCATACGAACGTCCACAGGAGCCACCCCTTACTCATTAGTGTATGGTATGGAAGCAATTCAACCTGTTGAGTTGGAAATACCCTCTCTTCGCATAGTCGTAAAAAGTGAAATACCTGAAGCCGAATGGGTTCGGGCTAGATATGAGGAACTTATTCTCTTAGATGAACGAAGATTAAAAGCTTTGCATCACGTACAAATATATCAAAGACGGATTGCAAAACATTTTAATAAAAGAGTTAAGCCAAGAAACATTAATGAAGGAGATTTAGTTCTAAAAGAGGTACGAGCCCCACCCACCGATCCAAGAGGGAAATTCCGACCCAATTGGACGGGGCCGTATATTGTTAAGAAAATCCTATCAGGCGGTGCGGTAAAACTAATTGACATAGATGGGGCTGAATTTACTCAATTAACTAATTTGGACCAATTGAAGAAGTTTTACGCTTAAAATTGCAAGACAATCATGGACTCACACTAAGTCCTACAACATATGGGCCCAATTTGGCTCATATTATTATGTAAAATGGGCAAATCGAGAAAAGGAAAAGCATCGTAACCCATTCTACACAAAACCAAAAGCTATATATAATAAAAGTAATTAAATAAATAAGAAAGGGGCAGCGCTGAAAATTCAACCGCGCTGACCTTGCAGCGTAACAATTCTAACCGCGCTGCCATGTCAGCGCGACAATTGTAACCACGCTGCACCGTGCAGCGTTATTTGTTCTGTAGCGCTACAACCCCAGCGTTAGAATTTCAACTGCGCTGAATGCATGTTACATTTCAATAGTTTCAGTGAATATCTATGTTTGATTAAACTATTGAATTATGAAAGACCTCATTTAAAGGTTTCACATGATTTTAAGGACCCACGAAGGTTCGATAAAAGGCTCATTTAAGTCTTTTCGATAAAATATATATAAAAATTAGAACTACGCACGGCCTGATTCCTTTTGGATACGTAGGCAACTTATTCTAAGTTCGGCCCATTTAAATACATAATTAGTTTTTATTGGATGAATTATCAATAACTTCTAATGTAAATGACTAAATTTTGTTTGCATGAAAAATAAAAAATAATATTGCCCTTCATTAATGTTTTAAGAGTTGCATAATTGAAATCATCAAAATAAAAGGGACTACTTTAAAGTCTACGCTAGTAGTGCACATGCACTTTATTGAAAATGATAAAATAAATAAAGTCAAACACTACTCTTCCTTTTCCTTACGAGCATGCTTTGGGTCTTCATCTACNCTCTTCATCTACTTCCAGATCTTCCTCCATCCCATTAGGATTATCTTTGAGCTTTTCTTCATTATTCACTTTCTTTGAGAAACCTTCATCAAAGTGCTCCTCCATAGGCTTGAGCTTGCTCTCCTTACGAGTCCATACCATCTTTCTTTTCCCCTTACCTTCTATAGTTTTTTGGGTCTTTTCATTTAACTTTGGTTGTCCAATTTCCACCCCAAGTAAGGAAGGAGCATTTTTCTTATTTCTTGGACCTAGCCTATCAAAAACAGATCCAGCTTCATTCTTTCTCTTTAAAGAAGTCTCATTCTTTCCCTCTCCCATTGCAATCCTGTTTTTTGGAGCCCTATAGACCTGTGGGCCTTTAGACCTCTCAGTAACTTCAAGGCCCCGGGCCTTATCCCTCTCCTCTTTACTCTTAGCAAGCATCCAATCCTTGTAACTTTGTGATAGTTGAGTAGAACAACCATTCCTCGGAAAAGCCCATCGTGGACGATTGGCCCAATACTTTGTCCATGCGGTAATGGCAGGGCCCCGAAGTTCCAAGCAAGTTGGGGGGTCAGTGTCAAGGCTAGGAATACTTTGTTTCATACCATATTGCCTCAAAAGACGGGTCGGAAAGAAATAAGTAATTTTCGTCAAACCAAGAAGGCGCACATATGGTGTTGACTCATGACTTCCAACCATCTCCTTGATAAACCACCATGGAATGACCCATCTAATTGAAAGACCTCCATGAGACATAAGTGACATCCACTCTGCTAGAGTTTTCCTTGGGAACAAATTCCTCCTCATAGTAAATGATTTGAGGTTGTATTTCATGGCATTAAGGGGTTGTTCGATGGTCTTAAGGCGCTCACTAAGCCAAATCTGCATTAATTAAATAAGGAAATAAATGACAATCCAAGATTGTTACATAGCATTGAATAATTATGGTGCAATTACGAAAAAATAGACATTATGGAAGATAAACAGAAGCGCTAGAAACTCTACAACGCTAACAGTTGAGCGTTGCAAAACAAACAGCGCTACAGTGTCAGCGCGACAGATCCTACTGTGCTACACTCGTAGCGTCACAGAATTAGTCACGCTATAACTAATAGCGCTAATTCACTACTGACGCTGCGATTCCAACTACGAAAAATCTTCTTTCCTCTCGTAAATTCATAACAATTCATCTATTCTAATTAATATTTTAGCCCAAGGTTAGAATATTACCTGAAGTAATAAAGGGCTTCCCGAAAAGTGCAATGATGGATTCGCTTTACATGTGTCCAATGCTATGTTGATCTCACCAATCACCATAGGCATAGGAGTACGATCACCTTCGATTTGCTCAATAATTGCAATTAGTGAAGCATTTCCCATATTTCCTCCATCATTAACAAATAGATATCGTCATAGCAAACATAAGCAAAAAGCACGTCTTTTGTACCTTTGTATTGTTAAGTTGTCTGAAGGAGAGGAAAATCTTGCAATAATTTTCAAAAGATCACAGTGTTGGCCATTGAGAATTTCCTTGGTCTCGAACTTAGTTAGTCCAAGTAGTCTCTAAAAGTCCTTGCTAAACCCTTGTAGAAGGTTAGGTACAGCCGGAAGGGCTTCCACTGAAAAACCAACAATCGCGCTAAATTCTTCCAGAAAGGGGGTCAATTCATTGTTGGCAAAGGTAAAAACATGGAATTGAGGATCCCAAAAATTAATGGCGGCATGAAGAAAATCCCAATTGATACGAGCTTGCCTCAATGAAAACAAAGCATCCAGATGATAAGCATTGAATTCAAGGTGTTCTTCTACAAACAAAGAAGAAATCCAACGGTTTAACTCACGAATGAAGTTTTGAGACATTCTTTATCTCCTTCTTTTCTCTCTAACAAAGAAAACTTTTGTAAAGGATTTTGTTTGATGAATGTATAATTGTTCGTTCATATATTTAACCAAGATGGTCACTAGGCAACTTCTTAAATTCGTTTTGGGAAATAATGAGAAATAAAGCAGCGTTTCAGTTTTAGTCTTGCTGACGTGGCAGCGTGACAAGGTTTACAACGCTACGATAGCAGCGTGGCAACACTAGTCACGCTACACGCGTAGCGCGACAATTTTGATAGCGCTACAAATGCAGCGTCCCAAATCCTCCTGCATTGCATAAAACTTCCATAATCAGCCCATTTGCGAGATTCTTTCCATTCTTTAATTATTTTAGGCAATTTTATTTCTTGAACTTCTTTAAAATTAACTTTTCAAATCATATTTATCTAAGGAAAATGAGATATGCCCCCCTTCCCTACTAACTAATTTTGGTGATTATTTTTTTTCGGGAGTAAGTCGGATTAATCCTCCAACACTTTACAAAAAAGTAAAATGAACTAATATATGTGCCCTTGGTTTTCAAATATTAGCATAAAAAGCCCAAGGCTAACATATGTTCATAAATCCATGATTACAAAATATTAAGGCTACAATGAGATAAAACAAACAGAAATTAAGTTTGAGTTAAACTACGAATACAAATGTCAAAAAATTACATGCCACCAAAAGCTACTGTGGTGGCCCATAGTCAAAGAAATAATGCATAGCAACAGTGTGAGGAGTATAAGAATCAGTAGAATGTCTTCGATCCTCCTACTGCATTTGAGTGTTAATTCTTGGTGGTTCATACGACGAAAATCGCCCCATCTCATAAGGAACTCTTGGATATGGCCCTTGGCCTCCACCATAATAATCCCATTCTTGAGCTTGGGACCACCCGCCACCTTGACCATGGTTATAATAGCCAGCATAAGGATCATATCCTTGTTGCGGGTTGACTTGCTGACTACTTCCTCCCTCGTCTCTATTAAGCTCCTCTTGAGCTCTATTTTCATGATCAAGGATCGGAGGCTGCATTTGTTGACCACTAGTCGGACCTTCCGTAAAAGGGGGACGCCTGTAATGGCCACCCGGAGGACGAGGAGGACTGGGAGGACGAAATGTCCCGTGTGTTGTATAACGCGGCACAACGTCCTACAAAAGAAAATAATGCACAAAAATTACCCATAGGTGATAAAGACATGAAACTAGAAATAGGGGCAACACATAGGGAAACCTACCCTAGCCATGGTGACGCTCTGGCACGCAAAAGCATGTTTCGTCTTCCTATAAGCAGGGCGAAACGCATGAGCAAAGTTCATAATGTCTTCCATGTGTCTCAACTAAGGAAGTACGTGCCAGACGAGTCGCATGTGTTACAACCTGAAGCAATAGAGTTAGACCAAAGTTTGACCTTTGAAGAGAGGCCAATTAAAATCCTAGATAGTAAGGTCAAGGATACTCGCAGAAAGAGTGTCAAAATAGTGAAAGTGTTGTGGTCTAACCAAGAAACTGAAGAAGCTACTTGGGAAGCTGAAGATTTGATGAGAGAAAAATACCCAGAGCTTTTTCAGGTCAGTAGTAGAGTTACGGGGACGTCACTCGATTTTTAAGGGGGGTAGAAAGCGAACTGTTTTTCACGCATTTTACCCTCAATTTTGCAAGTTTTTACGAGTTTCTATGATTATTAAGTACGAAGTTTTATGTTTGTCTAATAAAAGTTGGCAGTAAGTGTCTAAAGTCTACAACAACATAGTGTTTCAATAACAAAGTATGAAGTAAAAATAGTCTTTATTCAAATTCCATACTGATATACATGTTTTATGTTCTGTTTTTCCCTCATTTTTGGTTGATTCGTGTGCTAAATAGTTAATTTTGTGGCTTTGTTTTGACTAAATATCGTCTTTCAATGTTAAGTTATGTTTTGGGACGGTTTTAGCGTCTTTAGTTGACTTTTAGAACCATTTTCGGTTAATTTATACTTTTTTGGTTATTACGCGTGGCTTTCGGTTTTGTTTATATGATACAGGAGCGTAATAGAGAGATATGAAGTCATTTGAAGCTAAAACGAGTCAAAAAGCACTTACCTCGAGATGTGTGCCAAGTCACGAGAATGTCACGATTGAGATTCGAAGAATCGAGCGAAGAAATAAACAAGATCGTCAAAATGTTGCTCAACTGGTTCATGTGGGCGCAGGCCTTTAATCCCCATTTAACCTATGCGCCCGCAACATAGATCAGAAGTATCAGAACTCACTCATTATTCACCATGCGGGCGCAGGGAACAAACTAGGTTTGTTCTATGCGGGCACAGGTATCACGGATTTTGATCCGTTCGGCTTTTCTTCGCGGTTTTGCTTCGTGGGTTATAATTAATTAAAAACCTAATTCATATATATACTCTATGTAAAGGGGGCACGACCATACCTAGATTTCATTATATTTTTAGACCTAGGATTCCAAAATTACTTTTTCTCTCTAGAATTTTAGGATTAATTACTTTGTTCATGAATTCAAGCTTTCAGTCAATGCAATTCAATCTTTATTTTGGTAATCTCTTTCCTTATGCTTTTTAATTCTTTTAGTTTCATGATTCTCTTTAATTTCTTAGTTTTTAGCTTAGATTAATTAGTTTTGCTATTTTGGTTCTTAGTTTAGTTTGAATTAATTCTTTGTTCATGATCATGTTGTTTGATTTCAATTTTGCTCTTGTTCCCTTAATTATGAGTGAGTAGTCGTTTTCTCTAGG
>PYUH01000580.1:349532-397600 GCA_016808085.1 Suaeda aralocaspica | reverse complement strand
TCGTTTTCTCTAGGGTTAGGGGATCTATGATCATGATTTGAACTTAAATTATGTTTTCTAATTAGTTCTTGGCTTCTAATTGAATTCCTATTATTGATATCTAGTGATTGTAATTAAATTGTGGCCAGATTTAGTTGTAAGTTTGGTAATTGTCGAAATTGAGGCCGAGAGGTAAGATTACCACTATAAGACCACCGAATAATAAGCAAAAGCAAATTTATGCGAGCGAGAGTTGGTAAAGGAGTTTTGAGGGAGTCTAAGTTCTAGAGAATTAGTGAGCCCTAGTTCAATGAATGCCAATGAATTTATTAGTGAGCGTTATTTGAGTTTGTTGATTGATCATAGTGAACCGATAGCCCTAGGTTTCCACTAATAGAGTTTAATCGTGAAATTCCCGTCATTTCCTTAGTTTCAATTCTTAGTCTTCTTAGTTTTAGAAACCATTTACCGAAATTTCCACCAAGGCCCCTTTCACGCTTTAGGCTTTTTAGAGCTAGTAGAATTTAATATAGCTTCCCTGAGGATTCGATCCCTACTTCCCTAGCTATATTACTTTGAGTTGTTCGGTTATTTTTGAGAGGTGTGCGATAGCCTGTTCAAATTTTGGCGCCGTTGCCGGGGAGGCAATTTTTAATTCTATTAGTCGGGTTTTTAGTGTTCTTTTATGTTTATTTGCGGTTTTATTTTCTCACCTCAAGGAACTTTCACGTTCTTTGAGGTAGTTCTCATTTCGGTTTCGAGTTTCGATTGTGTGCAGGTATTAGGTTGTATGCCGGTTTGGATTGACCCTGAACCTGAAAGATCGTAGCAGAAGAGGAGTCGTAGAAGGAAGTGGAGATCACGAAGAAGCATTCTTTCCGAACGAACACTGGTTGATTTGACACATTTATTTGTTGAGTTGAAAATTTCCGATAGTTCAGATAAAGAAGAAGAGATATCAGGATGCCAGTTCAACGAGAATAACCCACCACGGGATGATGCACCACCACCGCCACCACCACAAGCAAGGTCCTTAAAAGACTATTCTCAGCCGAGTTCTGCAACAGTGGGAGGTGGATACCGAGTTCCTGATATAGAGGCCCTGAATTTTGAATTGAACCCAGCTTTGGTGAACATGGTTGAAAGGAATCAGTTTGCAGGCACAATGAAGGAAGATCCGAACTTACATTTGAATAACTTCATTCAGTACTGCAATACAATCAAGCAAGCAGGTGTATCTCAAGATTACATACGACGTACGATGTTTCCATTTTCATTAAAGGAGAAAGCTCGATCTTGGTTGAATGGTCTAAATATGGATACTATCAATAGTTGGGATGACTTGGCTCTTACTTTTAAAGGAAGTACTATCCTCTGGAGAGAACGGCACAACTTAGGAGTCAAATTACTAATTTTAACCAAGAAGCAGATGAAACTCTTTATGATGCATAGGAGAGATTTAAGGATTTATTGAGAATGTGCCCTCATCACGGACTTGAGAAGTGGTTTTTAGTGCAATCATTCTATAATGGCTTGGGTAATGAGAGTAGAACTTTGCTTGATTCTGCTGCTAGTGGTCGATTTATGAACCAAGAAGTCAATGCTGCTTATGATTTAATTGAGGAGATTGTCATTCATAATTCTCAATTTGGTAATCCTAGAGGACATGCTAAGAGAGGAGGAAAACATATGATATATGACAAATATGAGAGTTTGGCTTCACAAATCAATGCAATTCATGAGAAGCTAGACAAGATCAACAGACCATCCTCCAATCCAATGACGGTAGCTGCAATGGCTGTACATTCGGGAGCTACAGATGTCTTTTGTGATTTATGTGGTTCTTTTGGGCGTAGTATGCAAGCATGTCATATTTCTATGGAGCAAGTATGTGCATTTCAAGCTTACAAGAATAACCCATTTTCGAACACCTACCATCCTGGTTGGAAAGATCATCCATACTTCTCCTACAAGAATACTAGCAATGTTCAAAATCTGCAGCAGCAGCCGCATTTTGTACCACAACAACAGGTTCAATGGTTTGCTCCACCTCAACCACCAGGTTTCAGTAGACTACCACCTCCAACACCACTCCCAACACCTCCGCAACCAACTAGCAATAAGATTTCAGAACTGAAGAATATGATGATGCAGATGCAGAAAGCCATGGAAGCTATGCAGGCCCACAATCGACAATTGGAGACTCAAGTAGCATAAATTGCTCAATCATCAGCTCAAAGGCAATAAGGCCAACTTCCTCCTCAACCCGCTCCATCAAGCAATCCATCTCGTGATCATTGCAATTCCATTGCAACAAGGAGCGGTACTTACTTTGAAGGTCCTAGAATGCCTGATGATGATACTACCAAGGCCGCAGATAGAACGAAGAGGACTAGTTCGGTTGTTACTGAAGACCTTGAGGAAGTAGCTGCATAAAAGGAGAATGAAGTCTCAAAGGAGAAGGAAGCATCAAAGAAGCAAGCTCCAGCAGCAGATTCAGTTACTGATACAATTCCTCTCTCAAAGGTGTCGTTACCCTTTTCGAACAGGGTAACCAGCAGTAAGAACGATAATCACTTTCGTAAATTCCTTGAAATAGTTAAAAATTTGCAAGTCACTATGCCTTTCACTGATTTAATTACTCAAGTGCCTACTTACTCTAAATTTTTGAAAGATATTTTGAGCAGGAAACGTGAGTTGAATGTAACAGAGACAGTTGCACTCACCGAGGAGTGCAGTGCGATCCTTCAAAATAAATCTCCTCCTGAGTTGAAGGATCCAAGAAGTTTTTCAATTCCATGTAATATAGGTCCTTTATTTATTGATAGAGCTCTATGTGATTTAGGAGCTAGTGTAAGTGTGATGCCCTTATCAATTTGCAGGAAGCTTGACATGGGAGAGCTTAAATTTACTAATGTTACTTTGCAGATGGCGGATAGAACTGTAAAATATCCTAAGGGTGCTTTAGAAGATGTACCTGTTAGAGTAGGAAAACTCTTCATTCCAGTTGATTTTGTTGTCCTTGATATTGATGAGGATGCTCATATCCCTATCATTCTAGGTAGACCTTTCTTACATACTGCAGGTGCCGTCATTGATGTTAAAAATGGAAGTTTAACTCTTTCTGTAGGGGATGACAAAGTAACATTTAATCTTAATAATGCAATGAAAAATCCCATGATAGAACAGTCATGCAATGTAGTTTACACTTTTAATAAGATTGTTCATAATGACTTACCTCGATCCCCTGATAAAGATCTTCTGGAGGCCTCTCTGTGTTTGGATTCTATTGCAGGTGACAGAGATAGTGATAATAATGAGACGTATCAGAAAAGAAAAAGAAATCGCGCCCTAAGAAGCGTCGGAAACCTCGAAAGTCATCCTCACATGCTTGTAAAGTGAAGAAAACATATAATGAGGTTCCTAGCAAGGAACATGGGGTATTTGAACATACAATAACCCCAAATTGTTGTGGGTGTTTAACTACATGGGGCTCACGTTCACTCTTTGATGCACCTTGAGTTCTAAGGTAATTACGGTCAAGCTAATGACCTTAAACAAGCGCTTTGCGGGAGGCAACCCGTAGGTTAGTAGTTTCTTTCTCCCTCTAGCAATGAGGACATTGCTAAGTTCGGCTTGGGGGAGGTAAGTATTTTATTGCTTTCCTATTTTATTAGTTAGTTTTATTGCTTTATTAGCTTAGTTTTATTGCTTTCTTAGGACTGTTGCATGGTTTGTACCATTCGTTAGGAATGGGAGTTTACATGTGACCAAAAAGATTGTACTGTTTTCTTAGGTTTAATTTTAGAGAGAATTGGCTTAATGGATTATTCGTGTCCCAGTTGAGTTTTATTGTCGGAATTGACTACTTCTGGACCCCTATGCTTATTTTGAAAACTTTATGACTCTTGACTGCGGATGGATCCACATGTGTGATTTGTTGGCTATGACTTGAATTTGATTGCTTGATTTCCTTTTATTGGTCAACTCTTCTCAACCTTGCTTGGGTCTTGGACTTGAACTGTGTTAACGGGAGGATTTGAGCCACTTTTGAATATAAATTCATTCATATTTTCTTTTCATGTGTGCTTAGTTCCTGGTGCAATTATGATCTTGGGTTTGACTTTGGATTCTAGTAGCTTTAATTGTGGATTTTGTGTATGTTGCGCATGATAAAAGGCTCTCATTTCTTCTTTTCAGCTTCAAAATTTCATTTCCCGCATTTAAATTTTCCCTTGATCCCATGTTTTGAGCTTTTATCCCTTTCATTTGTGTTTTAGCCACATTACAAGCCTATTAGCCCTTTTACATAATGCATTATATGCCCAAACTTGGTTTGGGGGAGTTTGAAGTGGTTGTGATGTTGTTAAAATAAAGTTTTGAAGGGTTTTATGGAGGCTTGATGGTGAAATAGTGGAAATGTTATTGATTAAAGTTAAATTGTAAAGTTTCACATATAAGGCTCTGCATACCAATGTCTAGGCTGTTGTAGTTAATTAAAAAGTCATATTTTATTCATGGCCTAGTTATGTATGTGTGATGATTATGTTTATTGTTTATTGAATTTTAAGCAAAAACAAATCATTAAGAGTCGTGAAACTATGTTTTATTATGCATGAAAAATAAAGTGAAAAAAAAAAATTTATTATGAAAGCATAATAAAGTTGAAAAGAAAAAGATAGAAGTTTAAAGTTTGTGAAGTAGTGGTTGATGATTGAATTATGAGAGTTATGGTGTTGATGTGAAAAATAAAGAAAAGTTTGGTTTGAGTTGGTTGAATTGGATGATGGAGAATGTTGATGTTTTTCCTTGATTTTATATGCGTATACCCCGCATTCCGGCCACCACATTATCCCAAATTTTTATCCTACCCATCACCCTACCCACGTTACAAGCTTATAAAAGTCCTTTTTGATCTTCGTGCACATGCTATGGTTATTGTGAAATGAATCCTTTTTCAAGGTTGTAGAGTATTAATTGCATTCCGAGTCGACATTTAGGATGAGTGGATACCCTCAAACACTTGCATGAGGTGTGAGATGTGGGTTTCGGGCTCTTAAAATTGCATTTAAACACATTTTGCATTGCATTCCACATTTGGTTGGGAGGTGAGGGTTAGAGCTTCATTGTTATAAGCTCATCATTAATTGTGTGGAGTGACAACCCGTGAGCTACTCTAGTCATCGATTCATTAAACTTGCTTGGTTGGTTTTGTTTGACCCGTATTTAGGAAGGACGGTAATTGGATGCTTGATTGGCTGGCCTTGATCCATGTGTCTTCGGATGTTCTCTTGAGTTATGATGCTTACTTTGTTTTTATGGGGCGTAGTCAATTTCATTGTGTTTTGCTCGGGACGAGCAAAGGTTCGGTTTGGGGGAATTTGATATACATGTTTTATGTTGTGTTTTTCCCTCATTTTCGGTTGATTCTTGTGCTAAATAGTTAATTTTGTGGCTTTGTTTTGACTAAATATCGTCTTTCGATGTTAAGTTATGTTTTGGGACGGTTTTAGCGTCTTTAGTTGACTTTTCGAACCTTTTTCGGTTATTTTATACTTTTTTGGTTATTACGCGTGGCTTTCGGTTTTGTTTATATGATACAGGAGCGTAATAGAGAGTTATGAAGTCATTTGAAGCTAAAACGAGTCAAAAAGCACTTACCTCGAGATGTGTGCCAAGTCACGAGAATGTCACGATTGAGATTCGAAGAATCGAGCGAAGAAATAAACAAGATCGTCAAAATGTTGCTCAACATGGTTCATGCGGGCGCAAGCCTTTAATCCCCATTTAACCTATGCGCCCGCAACATAGATCAGAAGTATCAGAACTCACTCATTATTCACCATGCGGGCGCAGGGAACAAACTAGGTTTGTTCTATGCGGGCGCAGGTATCACGGATTTTGATCCGTTCGGCTTTTCTTCGCGGTTTTGCTTCATGGGTTTTAATTAATTAAAAACCTAATTCCTATATATACTCTATGTAAAGGGGGCACGACCATACCTAGATTTCATTATATTTTTAGACCTAGGATTCCAAAATTACTTTTTCTCTCTAGAATTTTAGGATTAATTACTTTGTTCATGAATTCAAGCTTTCAGTCAATGCAATTCAATCTTTATTTTGGTAATCTCTTTCCTTATGTTTTTTAATTCTTTTAGTTTCATGATTCTCTTTAATTTCTTAGTTTTTAGTTTAGATTAATTAGTTTTGTTATTTTGGTTCTTAATTTAGTTTGAATTAATTCTTTGTTCATGATCATGTTGTTTGATTTCAATTTTGCTCTTGTTCCCTTAATTATGAGTGAGTAGTCGTTTTCTCTAGGTTTAGGGGATCTATGATCATGATTTGAACTTAAATTATGTTTTCTAATTAGTTCTTGGCTTCTAATTGAATTCCTATTATTAATTTCTAGTGATTGCAATTAAATTGTGGCCAGATTTAGTTGTAAGTTTGGTAATTGTCGAAATTGAGGCCGAGAGGTAAGATTACCACTATAAGACCACCGAATAATAAGCAAAAGCGAATTTATGCGAGCGAGAGCCGGTAAAGGAGTTTTGAGGGAGTCTAAGTTCGAGAGAATTAGTGAGCCCTAATTCAATGAATGCCAATGAATTGATTAGTGAGCGTTATTTGAGTTTGTTGATTGATCATAGTGAACCGATAGCCCTAGGTTTCCACTAATAGAGTTTAATCGTGAAATTCCCATCATTTCCTTAGTTTTAATTCTTAGTCTTCTTAAATTTAGAAACCATTTACCGAAATTTCCACCAAGGCTCCTTACACGCTTTAGGCTTTTTAATTTAGAGCTAGTAGAATTTAATATAGCTTCCCTGAGGATTCGATCCCTACTTCCCTAGCTATATTAGTTAGAGTTGTTCGGTTATTTTTGAGAGGTGTGCGATAGCCTGTTCACATACACTAACCTACACAAAGTTTCGGGACGAAACTTCTTTTAAGGAGGCTAGACTGTAATACCCCACATTTTCACGTATTTAAACAAAGTATTTTTGTATTTTATGCGTATAATTTTCGTATTTTATTTGTATAATTTTAATATTTTTATTGAAAATTATGTTCAATAGAAGTATTAAATAAAAAGAAATTAATGAAAATAAAATAAGTAATAAAGTTTTGGTTAAAAGTAGAAATAGATTTCAAAGGTTGCCTAATTTACTTAGGAGTATTTATGGGCTTCACCAAAATCCCACTTTGGGGCCTATAAATACCCTACAACACCTAAAATTCTAACTTTTCCTGATCATACTAGTCAATTAGGATTACAAAAATCTAGAGAGAAAAGGGAGAAAAAAAAGGGTTGCAAGCAAATTCCGAAAAAAAAAAATAGTCGAAAGTTTCGAAAAAAATATATATTTTTTGGGATTGCCTAGGAGTCTGTGCCCAGCCGGACCCGCCACCGCCGCCGGCCACCAGTCCGCCGCTGCTGCCACCACCGGACCTCCTCCCCTATTCTTGGTAATTTCGAAGCTTATAAAAAAAATTCTCCTTCCTTATTTTTTTGATTTAATCTTGCAAATTTATGATTGTAATCATGTTTTTATAAGTTTAATTATGTTTTTATATAAGTATGAATTGTTTTTAAGGCATGAATTAATTTTGTTGTTCATGAAATTATAAATTATGGTTTGAAATTTTATGAAGTTATGATTTTATGAATTTTGGTGTTCTAAACTTTAATATTATGATCATAGGTTATTTTTGGGTGAATTATGATGATTTTATTAAGTTTAGATTGATTTTTAAAGGTTTTAAACTTATTTTATAAAGCTGTCCAAATTTTATAATCATGAATTTGAGTTGAATAAATATTATGAACATGTTTTAGCATATGAAAAATTGTCCTAAAGCCTAGATTGACTTCATAAATATGTTAGTAGATTGTAGAAGTGTTTTGGCATGAAATCATGATGTTTTTACAAGATTTTCATGACTTTAAAGTTGTGTGAATAAATCTGAAATTTTAATAAAAACAAGTTAAATTGAGTTTTAAGTGTCCAGATTGTACTAATATGATCACACATCAATTCTATGATGAAATATATAAATTTTAGTATGTTTTATGATGTTTAAAAGTGGTTTTAAGCATGTTTAACATGCTGTCCAGATTTTATAAATTAATTAATTAGGCTTTTAAAGTATGTAATTAGCATAAATCGATCATATAAGTTAAGTAATGCATTGTATGATTGATTTGTGTCTTTTTCGGAAGTTTTCAAGGAGTTTTGATAAATTTAGAATGCTGTCCACTTTTCTAAAGTGGCATAAAATTTTTATTAAGGTTTTATAAAGCATAATTAAGTCCCGAAAACTAAGCAGAATTGCAATAGAAAAAAAAAGGTGAAGTATGGAATTAAATAGAGACCATATAAGGAAGTTTTGGGACAAAGTTTCTAAATTTAGAAGTTAGTTATAGTTGCTGTAGAATTTAGTCAATAAGGTTTTAATTAATTAGTTCGGTTTTTCCTTATGTAGGGGACTTTGAATTAGTCCACTTCTAGAAGTTGTGGCGGAGCACAGTTATTATACAAGGTACGTAAGTACTAAAGACAAACATAAGAGTTAGAATGCATGCTTGAGTAATTCTTGTTTACATGAAATTTTGTACGCTTGTTTGAATCATAAATTTATATGTATGGCAAGTTTGTTAGTAGCATGTTTTTAAAGTTTGATGACATTCCATGTTAAATAGAAAGTTTAATTTTTATAAGCTCGAATTGGAATGTTATGATCAGTTTAATTTGGCCAATAGTTCATGAATAACGGAAAGAAGTTATTTTTAAGTTGATTAGTTACATAATCAACAAGAAAGGTAGTCGTGAATTTTATTCACATGTTTAAAAGAAGCAATGAACAATTATCTTATACATAATACCACTCACAGTTTAAAGTGTGGTCAAGAAGAAAGCAAGGTATAAACCACTCACAGTTAATGTGTGGTAAAGGAAGTTCAGTTTAATTAAAGGACACACATAAAGATTAATTTGAGTCACCTTAAGTTGAAGATAATTAAATTGACTTACTTGATTTGAATGCATGTTTTATATATGTATGTGTTGTTGCATGAGAGCCACAACATTGTAAACCTGTTGAATCATGTACAGTATAAGAGGACTTGCATCAAAACTCTTGGAACGTATATACTTTGAATATGAAGAATGGAGGGAGTCGTATGGAATAGTGATCTATGACTCCTAATTGGGGTACAAGACGTTGTACTCTTTTATATTTTTAATGTGTTGGATATCCATCACTTTATGTGACATAGTAATACCTTTTGCGAGTTGCTCCCCAACTGGTGCCCAACAGGGCGATGGTTTATAGGAGGAAACCCGTTCGGTGCAGGATCCATGATTATTAATATATAAATAGAATTTAATTGAGTCCGTGTATAGGAAAAGGGTTGTCAAAGGTAAGTTGAGTGCATGTTTCATTACTTTTTGTTTTTGCATAAGTCTTTAGTAGTTATGTACTCAGCTTTGCTGACTGTTTGTTTGTGTGCATGGCTTTGTTTTGGACTTGGCCCTACGATGACCCACTTGTGGTGAGTAGTTGTCTAGTAAAAGGAAAGCTACAGGTACAAGTGGGCATAAATCATTTCATGATGGGATGGAGTGAGAGCACTTGTTGTGATTGTAGTTTTGCTTTATTTTAATTGCTTATGAAAACTAACGTTTATTTTGGTTCTTTGGATTTCGAAAGACTTCTAATTTGTAGTTTTGGTTTTGGTTTTTAAAGGACCATTAATATGGTTCCAAAGTGTAATAAGTTTTAAGTTAATTTTATTTTAAAGTTGTTTGAAGTTTAGTTTAAATGGTTTTGGTTAGACTTCCGCTGTAGTACTTTGATAAATGCGTTAGCCGTTATTACGGTGGCGGTAATACTTTGGTTTTTCCATATTTAGTTGTTGTAATAAATATAATATCTACTAATTTAATATGTTTTCCGGAAAAATACGAAGTAGGAAGTTAGGGAAAATCCAGGGTGTTACAGGTTTTGGCTTATTTTCTGCATGAATTTGCTAGTTTTTTTTTTTCTTGTTTTTTCCTGAATTTTATGTGCCTATTTGTTTCAGAGGGTTTTGCTCATGTATTTTGCTGGAAAAACCAAATCTTGATTTCTGTTACTGTCATGGATTTTGCGTTGTCAATCAAAGTTTCCTTCACTTAGATACTGGGCTTCAGGTTTCTATGTTGTACGACTATCTCAATCTCCCTTTTCCATTTTTTTTTTACTTTAATCTTTTGAATTTGAATTACTCTATTTTTTTTATGAAATAATGGCTTAGTATTTTGTTTAGTAAATTAAGCTAATTAGTCATTGATGTCAAGGGTCATGAAGCTAGGTAGAAATTTCTGGGCTTTATGAATGGTAGACATACTACCATGGCGAATATTTGTTATACTGGTGCTTTTTGACGATTTCTTGAATTTACGAAATTAGATTTAGCTGGCAACAACTTTGTTTCCCTCTATATGTGGTGAATGTACTTGATTTTGATCTTGTTTTAACTGATGAGTTGTTTGGACTTGTAATTTTTGTTGTTTCGGTGTTTGTAAGTTCTTTGTTCATAGCCTATTGTGGATGTGCTTCAATTTTATCCGAAATTAAATGATGGATTTTTGTTTAGGTAAAATCATGAGGAGATACAATCCCGGGTATTACAGTCTTCCAAGAAGGGGATACCTCGTGGCTTTGCCTTTGTCTTATTTGTGGACTCTTATGATGCTTCAGAGGCTCAACATCACATGAATGGCCAGACTTTTGCTGGGATAGAAATAAGTGTAGCTGTTGCTTCCGAGTTAAGGAAAAAGCCTAAGGACATGCACCGTAAGACCTGGCAAAGGTAGGCATCCGTGTCCTAATCTAAATTGATTTCTGTTGGATGAGTGCTCCATGTCGGTAGGGTTGAAAGAAAATCTTTGTCATGGTTGTTCTTGATTTCTCTGCAGAAGTGGTGGTCCGGGGTATGGTGGAAGAAGGTCACCTGATTACAGTAAGTTATAGATTTATATTATTATACTTTGTGCTATCTGCCCTTGATGCTTTCATGGGACAATAATCTTTTGTTTTTTGATTTTCTTTGTGTGTTTTGCTTTTGGTTTGAAGTTCTTTAACATATGACATGATTGTCTGCTGTTTATATTGTTGAGTTGTTACTTCACAATCCCTTTGGTATTTTCAATTAGAGATTCTTGGCTTTTTCCTAATTAATATAGGCTTGACTGGTGTTATGCATATCAAGTTATGGTGTCGTAGTGTAGCTAAAGTGGAATGTGTACTCTGTGCTTCACTAATTGATCTCTTGTGCAAAATTGTTGAGTAAAGCACTATAAGTCATTAGTTGATAATTACTTTCCCTTTGTTGTTATTCATGAGTTTTGTAAATCTATCAAGAAACAGAAAAGTCAGTTGCATGTTTATTTATGCTCTGAGAAGATACTGGTCTAAAGTTGTTTATGTTTATGTAATGGTGTCTGAAAGTCAGTGGAAATTGGCAGGCTCTTATTTGAACAGCTTTATATACTCCGTATAAAACTCTACCGAAGGAAAAAGAGTTGTGACTGTCGATGTCTGATAACAGTGAGATGATAAGAAACTGGTCTCTAGGTATTTATGTTCAACCTTTGACTAAGGTCTGTTGTTTTCCGGAACGTTCTCGTTCACGCTCAGTTTCCCGTTCACGCTCACCTAACTGGTTGTAGGAAATAGTGTATAGTGTTAATCAAAATGAGCTATAGGGTATTATACATAAACTGGGATTATGATGCCAAGTAGTTTGTTCATGTGATGGGATACAGCCATATTTCGACGAATATTTAGTTTATTTGGCCTATAGTCCTAATGTCCTATACAAAGTGTACCAAATCTTGTACTCTGTATACAATGTTTGTTGACTATTTATACTTAGTTTCTCTTTCTTATTAATCAATGAATAATGATTCAAGTATTGGTGCTACATTTTGAATTTTTTAGTCATTCATTTATTAAATTTGATTGTATTTTGTTGGATGAGTCTACATTTGTTAATGGTATGCTAGTGAATAGTTCTTTCTAGTTGGTGATTAATTGGAATTGTGGTGGTAAGTGGAGGTGTAAAGGTAATGAATAATGTGCCTATGGTGGTTGTAGGGTAGGCGTGGTATTAAAAGCTGGTTTATTTGGGGTCTAATAAAAGCTTATTTGTAACGCGTCCATAACTTTACCCGTTACAAATAACCTTAATTTTTTGTTGCACAAAATATTATTTGTATCGGGCACATTGAAACGATCGTTACAAATGACGTCTATTTGTAACGGGCTGAAGGAAATGCCTGTTACAAATACATGGAATTTTTGTTACCAATGACCCTATTTGTAACGGGTATTTTATAGAGTCTGATACAAATATATAGTTATTTGTAATGGTCAAAAGCCCAATAAGAATAGTTTTATTATTTGTAATTCCTACAAACGTAACGCCTAAAATCCGTCCAAAATGAACGATTTTGCCCGATACGAATAAGAATTTTTCCACTAGTGATCCTACATGCCCAAACTTCCTACCCAAGCTCACCACATGGTATTAAAGCAATAACACATAATAATACATACCTGGATTCCTTGTATACCTACACACATAATTTATTTTTCAACACTTTCCATTTTCGGAAATTACTATTTTTAGAAAAAATCCATTTTCAAAAACTTTCCAAAATAAGAAATTCCTCTTTCCAAAAATAAAACTTAGGGTACCCCCAAAATAAAATTTATTTTATTTCAAAATCTAAGCTCTAGTAACCACTTTGTTACTTCTTATTGTTCCGGAAAACGTATTATAAATATTAAGGATTATGTTTATTAATACTTTTAAATATGGAAAAACCAAAGTATTACCGCCACCTAACGACTAAGGCATTTATCAAAGTACCACAGCAGAAGTCTTAAAACGAAAACCCAATTTAAAACTAAACTTCAAAAAAATCTCAAAATAAAAATTGACTTTAAACTTTATTACACATCGGAACCATATTAATGGCCCTTAAAACCAAAACCAAAGTCTTTAGGAAAAAAAATAACATCCAAGTAATAGTTAGTACTTCATAAGCAATAAAAATAAGTTACAAACCACAGCAAGCCCTCTCACTCCAGCCCATCATTAAATGACATATGCCCACTTGTACCTGTAGCTTTTCTTTTACCAGACAACTACTCACCTACAAGTGGGTCATTGTAGGGCCAAGTCCAAGACAAAGCCATGCACACAAAACAAACAGTCAGCATAGCTGAGTACATAACTACTAAAGACTATACAGCAAAACAATAAGAATAAAACATACACACAACTTACCTTTGACAACCTTTCACCTGCACACTCAGCTAAATTTATTATTATGTTTAAAATTATGGATCCTGCATCGAACATGTTTCCTCCTTAAAAATCATCGCCCTATTGGGCACGAACTTGGGAGCAACTCGAAGAAAGTATTACTATGTCACATAAAGTGACGGAATTCTAGCGCATTATAAATATAAAAGAGTACAACATCTTGTACCCCAATTAGAAGTCATAGATCACTGTTCCATATGACTCCCCCCATTGCACATACTCAAGGTATATACGTTACAAGAGTTTTGATGCAAGTCCTCTTACACTTTACGTGATTAACCGGTTTAATAATGTTATGACTCACATACAATCATCACATAAAGACATGCATCAAATCAAGCAAGTCATATTAATATCTTCAATTTAAGGTGATTTGAAATCAATCTTATGGGTGTCATTTAATTAAACTGAACTTCCTTTACCACGCATTAGCTGTGAGTGGCTAACTGTTTACTTTCTCCTGGACCACACATTAAACTGTGAGTTTAATTGCTCATAACTTCTTTTAATCATGTGAATAAAAATTCACAACTACCTTTCTTGTTGATTAAGTAACTAACTAACTTTAACATAAAGTTCCTTCCTTTAAATTAATAAACTATTGGCCAAATTAACTGATCATAAAATTCCAATTCAATCTTATAAATTTTATATTCCTATATAACATGAAATGTCAACATCCTATAAAAATCATGCTTCTAATAAACTTGTCATGCACACAAATACATGATTCAAACGAGCATAACAATATTTCATATAATCAAGGATCATCCAAGCATGAATTATAGTTCCTGTATTTGTCTTTAGTACTTACGAATTTGGGTTGTTTGTGACGAAATAGGTTTTTGCATGTTGTTTGAGTTCATATTTAGCTTTTTTCGAATTTTTGAGTACGGGTTAGGAATC
Source organism: Suaeda aralocaspica (assembly GCA_016808085.1). NCBI lineage: Eukaryota > Viridiplantae > Streptophyta > Magnoliopsida > Caryophyllales > Amaranthaceae > Suaeda > Suaeda aralocaspica. The sequence goes on along the minus strand of PYUH01000580.1, from coordinate 383,329 downwards.
TTGTTGGTTTAGATTTAAACGTTTTTAACTATCAAAACACTAAACTCATGCTTTTTGTAGATCGGTATTTGTGGTTCTATTATATGTTGTTAATTTTTAATCTGTTCTCGGTTCCTAATTTTTGAGGTAATAGGGTTTCTATTTTAGGGTTTTTGTTCAATTTTCTTGTATGTGTTGATTTTATTTACTACGATTTCAAATTTTGGGTGGTGAATGGATTTGAATTTGATTAGGGTTTTGCATTTGTAGGGGATTTCAGGGGTTGAATTTGATGTTTGAGGGTCTAAATTCATATAGGGTTTAGGGGTTCGTTTTCGTTCGGTAGAATAATAGCTTTAGCTTCGATGTTTGAGGGTCTAAATTAATCAAAGTGTAATTGATGTGGAATCATGGATTTAACTTTGAACTTTTTGTGTGTGACGATTGAAGTCCTCTGTCCCTTTAGCACCAAAAACAGTAGAGAAGATAGAAGAATCACAAGTAGTAGAGATGACTGAAAACCTGAAATCTAAGGTAGAAATGGAATGTTTTATACATAAATATCAATATTATTGTTCTGCGAGTCCTCCCTCATGCTTCTTAGTTTTGGATTTCCAGTTTAACTGATGGTTTAATATTTGATTCGATTTTCTTGTCTGTTATCTATACTTAATTGATGTTTTGTTCTGATTATATTCACAGATTTCTTTTTATGATAGATAGAACAACGCTTACTAATTCTGGTAATTTACTTCAACTTGACTAGTTGTTCATTTGGCATAGTGCGTTATTTGAAAATTCTAGCTTATTATCTGAAACCAAGGGTATAGTGTGGAAAGGGCACATTGAAGGCTAAGAATCTAATTTGAATTTATTTCTAAGATTGCAGATTGAATAATATAATATTGTTAGTGTGTGCAGCTTCAATAATATAAGGCCATCATGCAGTCGTGGATTCACAATGATAAAATGTCACAACCAATCTCACAAAGCTCATAAAAATGGCATCACATATATTTATTGTCACCAAGGGAGCATGATAATTCTCTATTTTCCTTTATTGCACTTATTGCTCATAAAAATGGCTCTACTCCTATATTCTTTCTTATCTCTACTACTATTGCTTTCAGAAGGTTTTTAAGTGTTGCAAATATTTCTCGAAACTGATAATATTAGTTCTTTTCGTTGTTCATTTGTATCCTTTACAACAACCAATTCTTTCCTCATCTAAAATCAAACTCCCTAGTATATAATATCCTTAATGCCATAAATTTTCATGTTTGTAGGCCAGTGTTTGGATTATAATCTTCATCTATGTGGGTAATTACTTTTGGACCCTTTTTTTTTTTCAAAGTTTTGGGAGCTTCATAGTATACAGTAATATGAGCAAATTGTTATCAGAAATTTCAAAGTTAGGATTTCTCTTAATAATTTTTTGCAAATTTTTCATAGTATACAGTAATTTGAGCAAATTGTTATCAAAAATTTGTTTGATTCTGATTGAAATATTTTTATTGTGCAGTTGAAGCATTAAAGCGATTTTTTAGTTAGTCGTATGATTTGCTGAGGATATTAATAATGCACCAATTGATACTTAACAGTAACCGAGGAAAAAAACGAGAGCAAAAGTATTATTTTTAATATAGTTTTCAAAGTTTGATGATTTGATTAATTCTTTTGAATTTTTTGATTTTTTTTTGCTGTTTTGATTGAGAAGCTATTGAATGCCAAGCAAATCAGGCAAGTGCTACTAGTGAGGAGTGTACAGTTGCTTGGGGTATTTCTTCATCTTCTTCTTTATGTTGTGTTTTTGTTTATGATTACTTGAATATATTGCGCTTTCATTTTCTGTTTAGTTGATTAATTGGCTGAAAATGATGTTTGAAATGCTTTTCTTGAATGTGCATTGTTGTTATGACAAAATTTGGAATGTTATCGCTTTTCTATAACAAGCTAAGAATGATTAGTTTAATGTTGTCATTTTTCAATGATTTGTGTCACTTTTCTTAGGTTATTTGATTGTCATTTTGATCGTTTATGTTAATGGAAGTCGTTGGTCCATATGTCCAGATTTTTGCATCTTTAAAGATTTGTGGAATGTTGTCATTAATTCTCTCGTTATTCATTGGTTTTCAATGGCATATGAAGTCAATGTTTGTGCCATTTGTTTCCATTAGCTTAGCTACATTTTATGAGTATAGTTCAGTCGCATACACTATTATAGTTATTGTTCTATTCTTTTTATTTTTTAATTGGATAATAAATGAATAGTGAATGAGTGAAGTTTTGAATGAATAAGTGAATAATTGAGTTGTTGTTTGAATAAATTATTGAGTGAATGAACAAGTGAATGGGTGAGTGATGAGTAGGTGAGTGAACCAGTGAGTGGGTGAGTGAATAAGTGATCTAGTGAGTGGGTGAGTTAATGAGTGATCGAGTGAGTGAACATATGAGTGAATGAGTGAGATAATTAACAGAGAACCTTTTGTATGTCTATGTGTTGAATACTTGACTTGAAAAGAAGTTTCCTCTTCTTTTTTTTATGGAAGGAAAGAACTGTTTGTTGATTGTTAGAACTTTTTTAGTTGGACTACTACTCCATGCTCCATTCTACTTTGCTTGGTATGGTCTTGTTTATCTTTTGAGCTATTGTTTGTTGTGTATTATTTTTAACAAATGTGGTATTGTGCTTGTGAAACTTGATTTCGGACAAAGTATATTATCATATACTTTGACAAATCTTGAACCACAAACTAAACTTCAATTACATGCTCACTTATCTCAGTAAGAACATGCTTAAATTCTTTGATATAATGCTGGTATTACAATGGACTTCATTGTTATCATAGCTCAAAACCCTCGTGCTTATTTGTGCGGTGTACTTGCTCAAACTTAGTGATGTCCACAAGTTGTTTCTTATTGTTTAAGCTGTATATTTTCCCTGGGACTGTTATACTTGCTGTTTCTGTTCTGGGACTGGTTTTTGATTGGTGCAGCTTCTGGTTTTTGGTTGTGGCCAGGTGGTAGGTTGTTTTGGAAGCCATGTATACCAGAGTTTAAGCTGCTGGTTTTTCTCTGCTTTGGTGTTTCCCTGGTTCAGTTCTATTTTTTGTGTTGTTTTGTAACACTGCAGATTGTAATGTAGTAATTGGAGGCAATGGCAGTTCAGCAAGCAATTGTGTAGGAAACTGAAGCATTGAAGGTTTCAGGCATGCAGTGTGCAGAATTCAGGAACAAATTGTGTTATGTGTTGTTTTTCTTGTTGTGTTTTGGTTGGCTGTTTCGTTTGGTTGATGGTCTGGGGTGTTTGGTGTTTGAAGTGCCTTGCAGTTTTCTCTTGGGTGCAGTAGTGTACTTGGGGCTGTAGTTTTCAGTGTTGGTTTTGTTTGTATGTGTGTTTGTTTGGCTTAGGATGTATTTATTTGGTTTTTAGATGCTTTTAACTGATATTGGCTTGGTTGAGTCAACCTCCCAAATGATCAGTCTAGGTTGTACTTGATTTATTGATGATTGATAAAATGCTTACATTTGCGCACACACACAAAAAAAAATGCATAGGTGGTACATTAGTGGGCGATTTTATTATTATTATTATTTTTTATATAGAACTGATTATTTGTACTGGGCCAAATAGGAAACTAGTTACAAAAAAAGTTTTATTTGTAACGGGCAAACAAATGTAGCCGCTAGAAATAAACATTATTTGTAACGGGCATCAGCTAAAGCCCGTTACAAATAGCAGTTTTTAAAACCATAGAAAACCTTATTTGTAATGGGCATTGATAAGGGCCCGTTACAATTAATTACTTATTTGTAACGAACACTCGCTAGATACAAATAAGTATCTTATTTGTAACCTCCATAATCGTAACGCCAAATATCCGTCCGAAATGTCACTTTTTGCCCAATACTATTAGGAAATTTTCCGCTAGTGTACGTACCATATAAAAAAATGGTGCTCCGCGACAACTTCTAGAAGTGGACTAGATCAAAGTTTCCTATAAAAGGAAAATTGAAACTAAATTAAAACCTTGTTGACTAAGTTCTACAACAACTATAAACTAACTTCTATATTGGAAATTTGTCCAAAACATTCCTTATATGGTCTCTATTCAATTCCACACTACACCTTAATTTTTTACTGTATGATTACTTGGTTTTCGAAACTTATTATACTTTATAAAACTTTAATATAAATTTTATGCCACTTTAGAAAAGTGGACAGCAATATAAAATATCAAAACTCCTTGAAAAACATCAAAAATAACATAAATCAATCATACAATGTATTACTTAATTTATATGACCAATTCATGCTAATTACATACTTTAAAAGCCTAATTATTCACTTTATAAATTCTAAACAGCATGTTAAACATGCTTAAAATCACTTTTAAACTTCATAAAATATACTAAAAATTATAAGTAACATCATAGAATTAATATGTGATCATACTAGCATACACTTAAAACTTACTTTAACTTGTTTTTATAAAAATTTCAGATTTATTTATTAACTTTAAAGTTATGAAAACTCATAAAAACATCACAAATTCATGGCAAAACTCTTCTACAATCAACTAACATAATTATGAAACCAATCTATGCTTGAGAATAATTTTTCATAAGCCAAAACATGTTCATAATATTTATTCAATTGAATTTTATATTCAAAGCCTTTAAAAATCAATCTAAACTTCATAAAATCATCATAAATTCACACAACAATAATTCATGATATTGAAGTTTAAATCATAAAAACTCATAAAATTCAAAACCTTCATAGTTTGTAAACCCTAATCTAAAATTTCATGAACAACAAATTAATTCATGTCTTAAAACAAATCATACTTTATTAAAACATGATTAAAACTTATAAAAGCATGATTAAACATAAATATGAACATGAATTTGCAAGATTGAATCAAAAACAAAGGAGATTTCTCCTTTTTTTTATATATAAAAAGTCCGAAAAATATATCAAAGGGGAGGAGTGGCGCAAGGTGGCCGGCAGTAGTGGCGTGGCAGTCCGGAGGTGGTCCCGCTGGGGTCTGGCGAGGCACGGATCCCAATAACAAAGACACTCTTTTTTTTTTTCCGAAAACCGAACTTCAGAATTTTTTTTTTTCAGAAAACACTTTTTTTTTCTCTCGAGATCCTAATGACAACTAATGATGAAGAAAATCTGAAAATTTGGGTTTTAAGGGGTATTTATAGGCCCCAAAGTAGGATTTGGGAAAGCCCATACTTATCCTAACAAGTAGAAATTACCTTTAGGCCCTTGCCTAAAAATAAATTAGGAAACTCTTGAAAATTCTATTTTTAGAAGCCTTTTTAAAATATTTCATAAACATAAAATATTATTTATGAACACAAATAATTATTTTTTACTAAAACTTATTTATTATTTATTATTATTATTATTATTATTATTATTATTATTATTTTCACTTAATATTGCTATTGAACATAATTTTTCAATAAAATATTAAAATTATACGAATAAAATACAAAAATACTTTCTTAAAATACATGAAAATGTGGGGTATTACAACTCTGGAGCAGATTAAATTTCTTTTATTTCTCCTTGTCTTCTCTTATTGTTGCTAACCCCTCTTATGTATTTAACTCTTATTCTAGTTTCCCCTTTCCCCAATTACAAAGGCATTGCTACTATGTAATTTGGTTCGCTGCTGGTTTGTAATAACTATTTAAGACAAGTAGACTTGGTACTTTTGCAAGAACAATGGTAGAATCAGCATCTCTAGAATGCTGTTTGAGCTACCTAAATTAGCTTGAACTTGATATAATTAGTAGTTTGACTACTGATTGTGTTTTGTTGTTTGTTTAAATGTTCTTGTTCTTGACTATTTTAATGATGCCAAAAGGGGGAATCAGGTGAAGTTCTGATCTCTTCTACCTATCTCAGGGGAAAGCAGGTCAAATGAATGTTAATAATCTGTGTGTGTTGCAGCTACTAGAGCAAGGTTAAAAGTCTTGCTAGTGGTGGCAGACCTGAATGGTCTAGAAGTAAGTGCATTCAAAGCATTTCACTTCTTATCATCTCAACGGCTTGGAAACAAGTCTAATGAACTTACTGATGTTCTTATTGCGAATGCATGTTTAAGACTAAGAGCTCTGAGACTAATTAGCATTTTCCCTTGGTACTTATAAACTCTTTCTTAAAATGTTGTCAGATAGTTGTGAAGTGGTGTACTTGCAAATGATGTTTAATCTGCATGATCAGTACGAGACCAGTCCATTGAGTTCTAAAAGAATTCAAATTTTTGAAAAGTTCCAAATATTAAATGATATTATTTGCAGGGGGAACTTCATGGTTTGTCATCATCAAAAAGGGGGAATTTGTTGAGTTCCTAGCTTATGTTTTGAATGATGACAAAATACATTGAACTATCATATTGTATGCAAGTTTCTGTTTGCATGTGTAGGTACTAAAGAAACAAGTTCAATGGATAATAAGATGAAGCTCATGAAGCCAAGTCTTGAAGTTTGCATGAAGAGCAAGTTCATAGAGTCATACTCTTAAGTCTTAGATGCAACGTAAGTGGTATGAAGGTTTATAGATGCATTATAAAGGTTGAGATTAGAGAGTTGAACTAGTTGTGGATGACAAGGAACCTTAGTTACTTGTCATACACAATTACAAGTAAACTTGGCTGATTGGAATAATCTGAGAACAGTGTTGAACCAGTCCTCTCGAGTTTACTTCATACATTCGTATTTTAGGAAAGTTTTCTTTCCGCGCAAAATTGATTTCAAAAATTATACAGATGCTTGGTTTGTTATGCAAGTAAGATATTCTTAAGTATGGCAAGTATGTTTTATCATATGTAGTGATTTTATATGATCTCAAATATAATCAATGAGAATTTTCCGTGGTATTACTTCCATATTTCTAAGGAAAATATTCTCTTGCAATATTCTATAACATACTAGCCAAAGACTTATTTAAGGAGATCTGCTGGCTTACAAAACCAATACTTTTGCACGAACAAAAATTGAAGAACATAATTTTCAAAAGTTTTCTCTCGAAGTCTTAACCTAGCAAAAACCCTACTACCACATTAAGGTCTGAACATACTCTCTTTTGTAAGCATTTAGGCTATTTATTATTGAGAGACAAAGTGTCGTAATTTGAGCATTCTGTGAGTTCAGTTTGCTGGGGAGGTTGATCAGGGATAATCTTCATTTGAACCTTCAGAGTTGACGGTTGAGTCGAACTTCCATAGGTGGAAGTTGGGGAATCATATTTTGTATAGGTGCATAAGTGATTGAGTGTAATTCTTTTTGTTATTCTGAGTTGATTAATAAAAAGAGTGAGTGAGTGGAGGACGTAGACTTATTAGAAGTCGAACCTCGTTAAATCTTGGCGTTGTTTATTTTATAGAATTTTTGTTTCCGCTGTTTGAGAAATGGTTCTTAACTGTTCTCACAATCAATCGAAAAATTTACAACAAACTCACAACACTCAATTAAACCCCCCCCCCTCCCCGCGCTCTTGAGTGTCACTTGCACTTTCATAATGGAATAGCGATATAAGAATAGGACAACTGGATTAAAGAGAGGGAGTACAGAGGGGGCATTTCGGAATTTTATACATCTTATATGACTTCATAATTAACTTCATCTCTCAAAGACATTAGAAAAGACATAAAAAACAAAGTACCCATTTGACCCATGAAATATTAACTAATGGAGTAGTACATTAATAAAGTAAGAATAGGACAATTAGAGGATGGCATTATGTAATTTTATCCATCTTTGTTTTTGTATGACTTCATAATTAAACTTGTGACTCGAATTTGCTTACCTGCAATGTTAATTTACAACCAATGTTTTGAATTCAATAGTCAGTGACTTTAATGTGCATTTTGACTTTTATCTTATATCTTTAGTATTAAACTATTTGTAATTTGAATAATCACTTCTATAACTTAAATAATATGCTTAAAATATCTACCATAATGTTAGTTATCTTACTTTGTCTCTCCCCAATATACTTCAAAGTTTCCTCTCTAAAACAAAATGAATTTATTCTTCAACTAGCTCTTGATACGAATCAAGGTGATAACTTCGAAGGTTTGATAATGGCTTTTAAAAATGATGCAAGTATGGGGGAAATAATAGCTTATGGAGATTCAAGGCTTTTGGGAATTTGAAGACACACGACATTACTTGATCATTTGAAGCAAAGGAAAGAATGGCGGAATTAGGGGAATAAGATGGTTTTGCCTATGAGTTTCTCCCACTTTACTTGATAGGGGTTTTATCATTTTATGCATTGATTCTTTCATTTCTTTAAGTGTCTAAATCTTCATTTACAGACTTAAACACATGGTAAATGACTTCTTAAAGGTTTCTTGATTAAAAGATTGAATCTTGAAAATTGCGCAAATTTAGATCATACTTGTGTGGCGTCAATTTTGGCGATTTTATGTAGATTTGGGTAGATCATATTTTTGTGTAATTATGGTTGCAATTTGTTGATTATCTTGTTTGGCAAGGTATTAGAAAGTTTGTTAGGGTATTTTTTTGTTTAGATATAATTTGTTAGAGTTTGTAAGCAAGATGAGAATGACATGCAGTGTTGATGTGGCAATCTTATCTTGTGAGTCATAGATGAGTCACTAGGGTGGGACGATTTTCCCTATGTTTGTGCATGTGTTTTAGCTTATATTTGTTAGGATTTTGTTGATGATTATGCCTATAAAAAATAGTCAATCTCAACATTAGTTTGTAAAATTCAGATTATAGAGATTAATAAACATTATTGTTTAGAGTTTTATTTGTTTCCTACAAAACAAACAAAAAAAACCGTGTGTGAGAGTTTTTGAGTGTGAGGAAAATTCGAGCATATTAAGAGTTGGTGCTTAGGATGTAGACTATTGTGAGTATAATTTTAAGAATTGAGGTTGCGTAGCTTTAATCAATTCATAAAAATTATTCGACCTAGTTCGTTTTTCTTGGTGCTTTGCTTTAGAGAAAATCGAGCTAGTTGCTATCACTTGTGTGGTTGGTGATTTCCTATCAATAATCACATCAACTTTTGGTGCTCTCGTTGAGAGGACATCAATCCTCAAGGTCATTGTATAATATCACAAATAATATCTTGTTTAAACAGATATAATCATTTCAACTGATGAAGTAAATACTCCTAAGGTTACTACTGAAGAATTGCGCAAAGATATAGTGGAGTTGAAGGCTATGTTTGAGGCTACCATCAGAGATTATGCCGAGAAATTGAAGTCACCTAGCAAATCTAAGGATGGAAACAAAGTGGAGTCAAGTTCTAGTTCTAGTGGAGTCAAGAAGTACTCGCAAACCCAAAAAGAGGTACTCATCAAGTTCTAGTAATGATGAACCTGTAAGTAGGCGCAAAAAGAAGGATAGGCCTAAGGATGAGGATCGAAATCTTAAGCTAGATATTCCTGAATTCAGTGGAAGTTTGGATCCTGTAAAATTCTTGGATTGGCTAAGAAGAATTGAACGAATTTTCAAATATAAGGAGTATGATGATCGAAAATCATATAAAGTTGCAGAACTGAAGTTAACTGGTTTAGATAGTTTATGGCTTGAAGGTATGCAAAGGAAAAGGAGGAAGGATGGGAAGTCTAAAGTATCAACTTGGACAAAACTGAAGAAAGAGATGAGGAGACGTTTTGTTCCTCAAGATTACTGCAACACCTTGGATTTTCCTAATTTCCTACTTCTCATTTTTCCGGAAAACATATTAAATTAATAAGGATTATATTTATTAAATCTACTATATATGGAAAAACCAAAGTATTACCGGCCACCGTGATAACGGCTAAGGCATTTATCAAATTAATACAGCAAAAGTCTTAAAACCAAAATAATTTAAAACTAAACTTTAAACAATTTTAAATTAAAAATCAACTTTAAACTTATTACACTTCGGAACCATATTAATGGCCCTTTAAATCAACCCAAAACTAAGAGTAAAAGTCTTTAAGAAATCAAAACATCCAAAATAATTAAAACAAAGCAAAACAACAAACACAACAAGTGCTCTCACTCCATCCCATCATGAAATGATTTATGCCCACTTGTACCTGTAGCTTTTCTTTTACTAGACAACTACTCACCACAAGTGGGTCATCGTAGGGCCAAGTCCAAGACAAAGCCATGCACACAAAACAAACAGTCAGCAAAGCTAAGTACATAACTACTAAATACTATGCAAAAACTGTAGGAAATGAACATACAATCAACTTACCTTGACAACCTTTTTCCTGTACATGGACTCAATTAAATTAATTACTATATTAATAATTATGGATCCTGCATCGAACGGGTTTCCTCCAAAAAAAATCGTCGCCCTATTGGGCACCAGTTGAGGAGCAACTCCCAAAGGTATTTTTACTATGTCAGATAAAGTGACGGATATCCAGCGCATTAAAAATATAAAAAAGTACAACGTCTTGTACTCCAATTAGAAGTCATAGATCATTGTTCCATACGACTCCCCCCATTGTTCATACTCAAGGTATATCTGTTCCAAGAGTTTTGATGCAAGTCCTCTTACACTTTACGTGATTTATCAGGTTTAACAATGTTATGACTCTCATGCAACATCACATAGAAACATGCATCCAATCAAGTAAGCCAGTTTAATTATCTTCAACTTAAGGTGATTCAAAATTAATCTTTATGTGTGTCCTTTAATTAAACTGAACTTCCTTTACCACACATTAACTGTGAGTGGCAAACAACTTGCTTTCTTCTTGACCACACATTAAATTGTGAGTGATACTATATATAAAATAATTGCTTATAACTTCTTTTAAATTTTGTGAATAAAAATTGACAACTATCTTTCTTGTTGATTAAGTAATTAACCAACTTAAAAATAACTTTCTTCCTTGATCAATAAACTATTGGCCAAATTAAACTGATCATAACATTCCAATTCAAGCTTATAAAAATTAAACTTTCTAATTAATCATGGAATGCCATCATACTTTAAGAACATGCCACTAACAAACTTGCCATGCATATAAATTTATGATTCAACACAAGCATACAAGATTTCGTGTAATCAAGAATTACTCAAGCATGCATTCTAACTCTTATGTTTTTGTCTTTAGTCCTTACATACCTTGTATAATAACTGTGCTCCGCCACAACTTCTAGAAGTGGACTAGTTCAAAGTCTCCTACACAAGGAAAAACTGAACTAAATCAAAACCTTGTTGACTAAATTCTACAACAACTATAACTAACTTCTAAATTTGAAAACTTTGTCCAAAACTTCCTTATATGGTCTCTATTCAATTCCATACTTCACTTTAACTTTTCCATTTCAATACTACTTAGTTTTCGAGACTTAATTATGCTTTATAAAACCTTAATAAAAAAATTTATGCCACTTTAGAAAAGTGGACAGCAATCTAAATTTATTAAAACTCCTTGAAAACTACCGAAAACAACACAAATCAATCATACAATGCATTACTTAACTTATATGATCAATTTATGCTAATTACATACTTTAAAATCTTAATTAATTTTTTTATAAAATCTGGACAGCATGTTAAACATGCTTAAAATCACTTTTAAACTCCATAAAACATACTAAAATTTATAAAGATCAATATAGAATTGATATGTGATCATATATACTAGTACAATTTGGACACTTAAAACTTAATTTAACTTGTTTTTATTAAAATTTCAGATTTATTTATAAACTTTAAAGTCATAAAAAACTTATAAAAACATCATGATTTTATGCCAAAACACTTCTACAATCTACTAACATATTTATGAAATCAATCTAGGCTTTAGAACAATTTTTCATATGCCAAAACATGTTCATAATATTTATTCAACTCAAATTCATGATTATAAAATTTGTACAGCTTTATAAAATAAGTTTAAAACCCTTAAAAATCAATCTAAACTTAATAACATCATCATAAATTCACCCAACAATAATTTATGATCATAATATCAAAGTTTAGAACATAAAAATTCATAAAATCATAACTTCATAAGTTTTTTAAACCCTAATTTATAATCTCATGAACAGCAAAATTAATTTATGCCTTAAAACAATTCATACTTCTATCAAAACATGATTAAACTTATAAAAACATGATTAAACATAATTATAATTAAAATTTGCAAGATTGAATAAAAAAAATAAGGAAGTAGAATTTTTTTTTTATAAAGAGTTCGAAAATACCACAAGAGGGGAAGAAGTGCAGCGGTGTCCAGCTGGTGGCACACGGTGGCTGCTGCGGTGGTGCGGTGGCTACCGCGGTGGGGGTCCGGCGCTTCACGGATCCCGAGGCACAAAATTTTTTTTTCTTCGAAATTTCCGAACTGAATTTTTTTTTCGGCTATTTGCAACTCTTCTTTTTTTTCTCTCCCTTTTTCTCTCTGGACTTTTGGAATCCTAATGACTAGTATGATCATGAAAAGTTGAAATTTTAGGTTTTATAGGGTATTTATAGGCCCCAAATTAGGATTTTGGTGAGGCCCATACATACTCCTAAATAAATTAGGAAACCTTTGAAATATATTTTTAGAAGCTTTTAAAATATTTTTTTAATAACACAAATAACTACTTTCAACTAAAACTTGCTATTTATTTTATTATTATTAATTCCTTTTTATTTAATATTCCTATTGAACATAATTTTCAATAAAAATATTAAAATTATACGAATAAAATACAAAAATTATACGCATAAAATACAAAAATACTTTGTTTAAATACGTGAAAATGTGGGGTATTACAATTACGAGCAGGGCAATTTCATAAAGATGCATACTTTGAAGTGGGATTGAAAATCAGTTAAAGAATATACATCTGAATTCCTCAACTTGATTACCATCTGTGATCTAGAAGAAAAAGAGGATCATCAAGTTGCTCGTTATGTTGCAGGTCTAGATGAAAGAATTAGAGAAAAGGTGGAATTACAACCATACTAGACTTTTGATGAGGTTTGCAAGGTTGCATCTAGGGTTGAGAAGCAATTTTCGAAAAAAAAAAATAGTCACTTTTTCGAAACCTTTTGTGAAGAAAGAAGGTGCAGTTGTTCCTTATAAGCTAAATTTTTGATTCCACTTCTAAACCTCATCTTTATATCAAGGATAAAGGCTCTGCTACTAAGCCTCTAAACCCTGATCAGCATACATGCTTCAAATGCAAGGGTCAGGGTCATATTCAGAAGGATTGTCCACATTTAAGAGTTCATACGGCTCGAAATTGGGCAGATGATATAGACTTTGAAGAAGAGGAGAATGAACTTCATGAACAAGAAGATGGCGTAATTTATGACACTCAGTGAGAAGATATTGAATAAATTACTCCTGAAGTGGATGGTCAGAGCCTAGTTCTCAGAAGGGTTTTGCAATCCAAAGTTGCGCCACCTACAGAGAACCAGAGAGAAAAGATTTTTGTCACCAGGTGCAATGTGCTAGGAATGTTATGTGATCTGATCATTGATTCCGGTAGTTGCACTAATGTGGTCTCTACTGTATTGATTAACAAATTGGAGATTCCTACAACTGAACATCCTCAGCCTTACAAGTTACATTGGATCAGCAATACAAGTGATGTCAAGGTGAACAAACAAGCTGTAGTTAGTTTTAAAATTGGTAATTTCGATGATCAAGTGCTTTGTGATGTATGTCCTATGGATGTGTGCCATATATTGCTTGGAAGACCATGGAAGTATGATAGATTTGTACAGTTTGATGGTAGAACAAATGTATATATCATTAGAAAGCAAGCACAAGTTAAACTAGTTGCGTTGAAACCTTTAGAAGGCTCGAAATTTTCGAAAGATGTGAGCACCGTACAAAAAGGGTGTTTTATTGATTGATGAGAAGGATATGGTGCATGAGGTGAAGAATTGTTAGATGTTCTATGTCTTGATGGCTAAGGATGTGCAAGAGAAAGCAACGAGCATCCCTCGTGAGTTGCACCCCTTATTGCACGAATTTCAAGATTTATTTCCTGATGAATTGCCACCAGGGTTTCCACCAATCAGAGGAATTGAACATCAGATTGACTTGGTTCCTGGAGCTCAGATTCCTAATAAACCAGCTTACAGGTGAAATCCAGAAGAAACTAAGGAAATTCAACGTCAGATTGAAGAATTAATGGCAAGAGGGTATGTGAGGGAGAATATGAGTCCATGTGCAATGCCAACATTAATTGTTCCTAACAAGGATGGGTCATGGAGGATGTGCGTTGATTCTAGAGCTGTGAACAACATCACTATCAAATACAGGTTTCTTATTCCTCGTCTAGATGATTTATTAGATGAATTATTTGGTTCACAAGTGTTTACTAAGATTGATTTGAGGAGTGGGTGTTATCAAATTCGAATGATGGAGGGTGATGAATGGAAGACAGGATTCAAAACCCAGCTAGGTTTCTATGAATGGTTAGTTATGCCTTTTGGTGTTACTAATGCTCCTAGTACTTTTATGAGACTAATGAATGAAGTTTTGAAGCCTTTCATTGGGAAGTTTTTGGTAGTCTATTTGGATGATATACTGGTGTATAGTGCAAGTGTTGAAGATCATCTGCAGCATCTAAGAGAAGTGTTCGAAACTTTGAGGAAGCAGAAGTTGTATGCTAAGCTCGAAAAGTGCTTGTTCATGGTGACTAGTGTGACGTTTCTAGGCTACATTGTTTCTAAGGAAGGCGTTTCAGTTGATCCTTCGAAAGTTGATGCTATTAAAACATGGCCAATTCCGAAATTTATGACAGAGGTACATTCTTTCCATGGTTTAGCTTCTTTCTATAGAAGATTTGTGAAGAATTTCTCTTCTATAGAACCTATTTGAAAGCCAAAGCCCCGGCGTCTAGCTCCTATGACTGAGTGTATTGAGAAGAATAGAGAGAAGTTTGAATGAACTGAAGATGCGCAAAAGGCATTCGAATTGGTGAAGAAATTGCTTTGTCAGACTCCTATTCTAGCCTTGCCAGACTTTTCAAAACCTTTTGAAGTTGAGACAGATGCTAGTGGCGTAGGAATTGGTACAGTGTCGATTCAAGGGAAGCGTCCTATAGCTTATTTTAGTGAGAAATTGAATGGAGCAAGGTTGAACTACTCTACCTATAACAAGGAATTCTATGCTATTGTTCGAGCATTGGATCATTGGAGTCATTATCTGCGACCAAGTCACTTTATATTGCATTCTGATCATGAAGCTCTAAAGCATATCAATGGCCAACATAAACTCAATCCAAGACATGCTAAGTGGGTTGAATTTTTGCAATCTTTTCATTTTCGTCAAAGTATAAAGAAGGCAAATCTAATGTGGTTGCTGATCCTCTATCAAGGAGCTGAGGTATGCTTTAATTGGTGTTCTTAATTTCAAATTGCTTGGTTTGGAGTTAATTATACAATATTATGAGCAAGATGGCGATTTTGGTCCTATTTATTCACAAATTACGAAGGGGTCAATAGGGTCTTATGTGCTACATGATGGATTCTTATTCAATGGGAATCTACTTTGCATCCCTAAGTGTAGTATTCATGAATTGCTCGTCAAAGAGGCGCGTGGGGGTGGACTTGCAGGTCATTTTGGCATTACAAAAACATTAACAATGTTGCAGGAACATTTCTATTGGCCTAGAATGATGGCAGATATTGAAGCAGTTATCTCACAGTGTGCTGTTTGTCAGAAAGCAAAGGCATCCTTCCATCAGGGATTTTACACACCATTGCCAGTGCCAGAAGCCCCTTGGGATGATATTTCTATGGATTTTATAGTTAGTTTGCCTAGAACTGCAAAGCAAAAGGATGCTATAATGGTTGTGGTTGACAGGTTTTCAAAGATGGCTCATTTCATACCTTGTCACAAAACTGATGATGTTGTGAATATTGCAGACTTGTATTTTCGAGACATTGTCAGGTTACATGGGGTGCCGAAAACAATTGTGAGTGACAGGGACACAAAATTCATGAGTTTTTTCTGGAAGTCATTGTAGCGTTTGATAGGGACGAAATTACTCTTCAGTACTTCTTATCATCCACAAACAGATGGTCAAATTGAAGTCACAAACTAAACACTAGGCGTGCTACTCCGTGGGTTGGTAAATAAGACACAGAAAGATTGGGACTTGAAGTTAGCTTATGCAGAGTTTGCATATAATTGTTCTCCTACATATGCAACTAAGCATTCACCTTTTGAAGTTGTTTATGGAGTTAATCCCAAACTACCAATTGATTTCGTGGCTATTCCCAAAGGTGAACTCGTTCATAAAGATGCTTTCGCTAAAATTGAATACATGCTGAAGTTACATGCACAGGTTAGAGCAAGAATTGAGCATGTGAATGATATCTACAAGAAAAGAGCTAACAAGAAAAAAGTTCAACACACATACAAGGAAGGTGATTTAGTGTGGTTACATCTACGGAAGGAAAGATTTCCTAATCAAAGAAAAAACAAGCTAATGCCTAGGTGTGATGGACCATTTAAAATCGTGAGCAAGATAGGGGACAATGCATATAAACTCGAATTGCCAGGAGAATATGGTGTTCATGCTACATTCAACATTGGTGATTTGTCTCCTTATGTTCCTGATGATGAAATTCGAGGTTTGAGGAAAAACTCTTTTGAAGAAGAGGAGGATGATACGAATCAAGGCGATAACTTCGAAGGTTTGATAATGGCTTTTAAAAATGATGCAAGTATGGGGGAAATAATAGCTTATGGATATTCATGGCTTTTGGGATCTTCAAAGTCATCATCATGAGTGTGCATGGTGACACACGACAGGAAAGAATGGCGGAATTAGGGGAATAGATGGTTTTGCCTATGAGTTTTCTCCTACTTCACTTGATAGGGTTTTTCTCATTTTAGGCATTGAGTCTTTCATTTCTTGAAGTGTCTTAATCTTCATTACAACCTTAAACTCATGGAAAATGACTTCTTGAAGGTTTCTTGATTAAAAGGTTGAATCTTGAAAGGTTTCTTGAAGATTTGAAGAAAATCTCAAAAATTACGCAAATTTGGATCATGCTTGTGTGGCGTCAATTTTGGCGATTTTATGTAGATTTGGGTAGATCATATTTTTGTGTAATTCTGGTTGTAATTTTTTTATTATCTTGTTTAGCAAGGTATTAGAAAGTTTGTTAGGATATTTTTTTTTGTTTAGATATAATTTGTTAGAGTTTGTTAGCAAGATGAGAATGACATGAGTGCTGATGTGNAATCCCAAACTACCAATTGATTTCGTGGCTATTCCCAAAGGTGAACTCGTTCATAAAGATGCTTTCGCTAAAATTGAATACATGCTGAAGTTACATGCACAGGTTAGAGCAAGAATTGAGCATGTGAATGATATCTACAAGAAAAGAGCTAACAAGAAAAAAGTTCAACACACATACAAGGAAGGTGATTTAGTGTGGTTACATCTACGGAAGGAAAGATTTCCTAATCAAAGAAAAAACAAGCTAATGCCTAGGTGTGATGGACCATTTAAAATCGTGAGCAAGATAGGGGACAATGCATATAAACTCGAATTGCCAGGAGAATATGGTGTTCATGCTACATTCAACATTGGTGATTTGTCTCCTTATGTTCCTGATGATGAAATTCGAGGTTTGAGGAAAAACTCTTTTGAAGAAGAGGAGGATGATACGAATCAAGGCGATAACTTCGAAGGTTTGATAATGGCTTTTAAAAATGATGCAAGTATGGGGGAAATAATAGCTTATGGATATTCATGGCTTTTGGGATCTTCAAAGTCATCATCATGAGTGTGCATGGTGACACACGACAGGAAAGAATGGCGGAATTAGGGGAATAGATGGTTTTGCCTATGAGTTTTCTCCTACTTCACTTGATAGGGTTTTTCTCATTTTAGGCATTGAGTCTTTCATTTCTTGAAGTGTCTTAATCTTCATTACAACCTTAAACTCATGGAAAATGACTTCTTGAAGGTTTCTTGATTAAAAGGTTGAATCTTGAAAGGTTTCTTGAAGATTTGAAGAAAATCTCAAAAATTACGCAAATTTGGATCATGCTTGTGTGGCGTCAATTTTGGCGATTTTATGTAGATTTGGGTAGATCATATTTTTGTGTAATTCTGGTTGTAATTTTTTTATTATCTTGTTTAGCAAGGTATTAGAAAGTTTGTTAGGATATTTTTTTTTGTTTAGATATAATTTGTTAGAGTTTGTTAGCAAGATGAGAATGACATGAGTGCTGATGTGGAAATTTTATCTTGTGAGTCATAGATGAGTCACTAGGGTGGAATGATTTTCCCTATGTTTGTGCGTGTGTTTTAGCTTATTTTTGTTAGGATTTTGTTGATGATTATGCCTATATATAGCCTCAACATTAGTTTGTAAAATTCAGATTATAGAGATTAATAAACATTATTGTTTAGAGTTTTATTTATTTCCTACAAAACAAACAAAAAAAAACGTGTGTGAGAGTTTTTCAAGTGTGAGGAAAATTCAAGCATATTAAGAGTTGGTGCTTAGGCTTTAGACTCTTGTGAGGATAATTTTAAGAATTAAGGGTGCGTAGCTTTAATCAATTTATAAAAATTATTCCACCTAGATCGTTTTTCTTGGTGCTTTGCTTTAGAGAAAATCGAGCTAGTTGCTATCACTTGTTTTGTTGGCGATTTAGCTCTCCAAAATTTAAAAAAGAAAAAATAACAAGTAAATATCCATTACATGTGACTACATGTCAATTTTTTATGCAAAAAAAATAACTCCTTCACATCTATTCAAGGAGAGTCTTTTTCCGAGAGTCAACAGAGTTTCATTGGAGATTTCCAATGTTGGTCACAAATAGTCTCCATCTTCTCTCTTATTAGAAAAATAAAAGAGAGTCCTAATGTTGATACTCTTAAAGCACGAACATCAATGTAGCTCCCCAAGATGGATCTCTAACCCATTTATAATTTATCTCTTCCCAAGATACTCCCACTAACAATGCTTAATGTTTCAACACTCTCTCAAAACTAAAAGAATAAATAAATAAATTATTGGTTCTCCAACATGTTACGTCAGCAAGTCACTACAAAAGCTAGTTTTCTCAAATTTTTTGGGGGAGATTCTTTCTCCAAGGTATCTCCAGAGAGCCTAGTGGAGAGTCATTAGAGATTCCCAATGTTGAAATGGAATTGGCTCTCCAGTTTCTCTGTCTTTGGAGAGCTCATTGCAGAAATAATTGGAGAAGTCCAACTCTCGTACTCTTATTATGTATAGTTTTATTGATTTATGTGCAAGTTTTGTAAGGACCTAATACAATACTTTTATTTAAAAAAGTATTATTCAATATAACATCATATCACTAAGAGCATGTTTGCTTCAGCTTAAAATTATTTCAATTCAATTCAGTTTAGTTCACTTCAATTCAGTTCTTCTTTTATTATACTAATTAGTTTGTTCCTAATATTAATTGTACGTTCATAATATATTTATGATACACTAATCATCATTTTTTTTTGTTTCATATATATATATAATATAATTTTCACGAAAAAATATTATAAAACTACTATTCAATAAATGAAACAAAAATATAAGTGCAATATTATTTACAAAAACATTTATATAGCACATAAGTGGATTACCATTCACAAAAATCTGAAGATGTATATCTAATTGTTATTTCATAAAATTTAAACTACTAATCACGGATTTTTTTTGTTTAATAATCATTAGTGGATTAATATTAAAATTATTAGCTATGCCATTACTCCATAGTTAAAAATCATTAATTATTCATAGTTAAAAATTAATAGTCAATAGTTAAAAATCATTAATCCATAATAAAAACTTTCAGTTCATTTCAATTCAACTCAAATCAGTTCAGTTGTTTTCAACTGAAATAAACTGGCACTAGGCCTTTATTTTATACTTTAGAGTAGATATTTTATGTACCCATAACAATTTTGGGAACATTACATTTTTTTTTTGTTAGATTAATTAGGTGAATGTCAATGTTAATTAGTGTCATTTTTTCACTTTATAAATTAAAAATAATACGTGGGCACGTGCCAGCTAATTAGAAGTCGAAAGTTTACTACGAAAAAACAATAAAATAGGAGCACATGCCATATGTGTGATCCAAGAGCCTATGTGGAACAGTGGAAGCAACCTCTACTTAATTAATTTTTCATAGGTCCATCTACAATTGCCTACCAAGATGACGTAGACATTCACTATTTCCCATTCTACACGTGGCTACAAAATGAATACAAACTCAGGACCTTACTTGAACAGAATCTGCTCTATTATAATCATACAAAATAAATATAAATGTTTTTTTTGTCTTAAACCATCTCTCATGGGAAGACATATTCTATTAGAGATTTTTTAGAAAAGAGAACCAATAAGAAAAGTTTCTTTTTTCATGTAACTTACAAGCTAAACGTAAAGATTAAATTAACACTCAAGGATTACTTTGCAGAACTTAA
This sequence comes from Suaeda aralocaspica, assembly GCA_016808085.1. Lineage (NCBI taxonomy): Eukaryota > Viridiplantae > Streptophyta > Magnoliopsida > Caryophyllales > Amaranthaceae > Suaeda > Suaeda aralocaspica. The sequence goes on along the minus strand of PYUH01000580.1, from coordinate 362,899 downwards.
TAAAATGAACTCGTATTGATCAAAGCTAATTAAAACTAATTGATTAAACTTAGTTAAAACTTTTCTTAACTAAAACCTTTTTGAGAAATCACTTTAACATAAAGGTAATGCTATAGGTAGCCCTTAGGGTTAAGTATAAGCATCTAATATATTTTTATAAATGATAATAATTCACGATGTTTAACAAAAATCATACAAATATCTATGTAATGAATGCTCGAATGGAAAAAATAATTTCTATTTTAAATATCTTATTGATAGCTCTCTTCAAATAACATTTTCTTTAATATAATATTCCGTAGTAATAGATTACATTCACATAGAACTTACGTAGCATGGGTACTTCTACTGGGTTGTCGTCCCCGAACCCGATTCGTCCCCTTATTAGAGACGATTCAGATTCTTCATGTTATAATTTATCATGCCCATTTTTAATATTTTTTAGAGTAACCGTTTTCAGTCCCCGTATCCGCATTCGTTTTCGACCCCGTTCCCGACTCCGTGCAACCTAGCATAGAAATTATAGTAGTACGTGCAAAAGTAATCTAGCATTAAATATAAAATACTAGATTAAAATTAAAAAATATTTTCTATGTAACTATGTCTAACGAATAAAAAGACTAATTTGAAAAAGGTATGATAAGGAACCTAGTGTTTGTTCCATACACTGTGTCCCTGTCACGTGGCTTTCCTTCCTTAGGCCGGCACCGCCCTTATACGTACACAAGATTTGGAGAGAGATGAAACATTCATTAATTATCCTTTTTTTGCTAAGTTTTGCTTCATTTCTAATTTTATTTACGTAGTATTTACTCATTTTTTGTTGGGCACTCTTAAGGCTAGTTCAAATTGCGGTGAAACTATTTATCGGTAGAGCGCTCAACTGATAAACTACCTTATCATTTAGAGACATATTTTGAAAATGTTACTTTTTGTAACTAAATTTCAATGAAAAATTTTGGTTGATTATAGTTAAATTCATTTTCCAAAATGCTTAATCATTAAAGTCATCTTCAAATTATAGCACCTTCAAATTTAAACAATTAAATTGACTGAATTATGTTGCAAAATATAGCCTTATGTCAAATTAAGATTAGGTTGTTTTCTTCCGTTTACTAATAGGTTCATAGGTAAGTTCAAACTATAGTTTCAAATCAATTCAATTCAACTCCAATAAATTCAATTTAGTTTAGTTTTTAATTTTCTGTTTTTCATAAACAATTCATTTGAGCTACTTTCAATTTACTTTAATTCAGCTCCAATCATTTTATTCAGCTCAATTACTTTTAGTAAATATGGACAAATTCTAAGTAATTAGGTTGAATTTGGTCTGATAATATGGTCTAAACCGTCTAATAATAAGTTATTAAGTTCAGACTAAAGGCTCATGGATTTGTTTTGTTCTCCTGTAGTCCTGTCCCATTACTCCATTAGCTCCTAATAACACCAACATATGGTAAATTATATTTGGATCAAAAAATGTTAATCCTTGTTTGTTACGCATTTTTTTCAATGATTGCTAAACATCTAAACTTCCATTAATTAGCGTTATTCTAATTATTTGTTTGATGCTTCGTTCTGTTGGCTAAATGATTTGGTGCACAACACATAAGTGCTTGGGGCGGTGGTGGTGTGAGTCTTTCGTCTTGTTTAAAATTCACATTTATGAGAAAACGACATGTTGTTAGCACATAGTGGGGTGGACGACGTAGTTTTTGGTCAAACTAACGATCTTTAATTTCTTAGTTTTTTAAATAAATTCCAAACATTAAAAAATCAAACTAACGATCTTTAATTATGTTACCTTAATTTTTTAATAAAGTAGCTCACTTACTAGTAAGAATGTGAATTTGGTTAACAATACAAGATAGTGTTGACCTAATTAGATTTGGGCCACTTAATTTAATGCCACAATAATTCAGGTTATTTCAATGTAGCTGAAATAAAAAGTTTATTTATTTTTCAAGAATGATTTGATTCCAACTCAAAAATTTTAGGTCTATGCAAGTCGGTTTAAGTTAATCCAGATTACCAGTTTGACATTTGATTAAATTTAAGGAATTCATTCTTTGAACAAATGTGTTTATATAATCGATATATATCAGTTGTATTGATTTGGTTAGCTTCAGGTTATGTCAATTGACATACATTATGTGTTAGGATGATAAAACTTAATGAAAGATGTAGGTTTTAAATATTATAAAAGTATATGACAATGATTATTTCAAGGGAAAATCATGTTTGAATTCATTTTTATTCTATCCAATTCGATTAGATTAAATTAAGGTTATTTATTTTCCAGATTTAGAGTATGTTAATATTTAGTTCTAGTTGTTTTTCAGTAGTACAAGTCAAATTCAGTTCGTTGTCATAATATGTCGGTAAAAAATAATTCAGGTGCTTTCTGCTCAATTATTCATCATGTGATTTCGATTTTAATCATATACAATTTTTACTTAACCCATCCAATTCCAACCTAAATTAACTTGTGAGTTGGGTGAGGAACAAGTCAGAAAAATTGTTCATTCTCTTTCAATACGTGGAAAATGGAAGTATAGTTTGGCTTAGCTTATTGAATTTCATAATGTGCACCAAAATTTGTTCCAAATATGTCCTCATTGTACTAGTTACTGGCTAGAAACATCGAAGCCAATCGACGTTAGGCATAATATTGATGGAAATAGAATATTCATGCATTGTGATTTGTGGATAGGCGTAATTATAACTTAAATTGGTCTTAAATAGTCATCTACTCTTATCTTTCCGGTGTTAATATGTTGTTCCCACTTATCAATCTATCTATAATCTATAAATAGTTTTTACAGGTCCAAGATCAGACCAGGATCGGTTAGACCAAAAATCGCCAATTTCTTTGAATTAGGAACTGAATCAGAAAAATTCCAATGTAGATTGGCCCATGTCGGTTTTGTAGCGATTGGACCGGAGTTTTGAGTTTTATAATTTTTTTTTCTTAATAAATAAAATAATCTATATTACATACTAAAAATATATATATATATATAATCTGGTTTTTCTGAATATATTAATTAGTACACGTAACGTACTGATTTAGCAAATATCTTAAAGTTAAGAATAAATTTGAAGGCATAAATGAGCAAATTAATCAAAATAACTTGTAGTCTATAGGGGTGGCCATGAGAGCAAAAAATATATGTAGTCAGTTCCAAATCCAAATCCGTCTTGGAAGCGGCGGGCTACTACCCAAAACCTGACTCAATAATGTTTCCATTGGATCCAATACTAAAAAATCGGTTATAGTCGATTATGCTTCCTATTCATGGACATTTAGATCTAATATCAACTAAGGGCCTGTTTACTTTAGCTAAAAACAGTTGAACTGGACTGAACTGTATTGAGCTGATCTGAACTGATTGGAGCTGAATTGAACCGACTGAACTGATTTTAAGTTGAAGTAAACAAGCCCTAAATTATGAACTAGAACGAGTTATGCATACCCTAATCTATAACCATTACTAAGCCGATTATGACCGACTAAACAGCTGGAAATATGTTACTTTTTGATTAGTCGGTCATAATGGGCTTTCACAACGTTAAGCTCCCAACATCCTTTCCCCCACAACCCTCCCAAGGGCCAATCGATGAACAACTTAATTATATGTAGCTATAGTATCACTTTTTTTTAGGGGAAGCTATGGTATCACTTAAGGCTCTCAACTGATTGACAATGTACAAAAACTTCATAGGATAGGTTTATTAAAGTCATGTATTGCATGAGATAAAAAATTGATTAATTTAGATTAATATCGTGAAGTTTTTAACCATCACAACTCTTATACATATCATCCCAATAATTTCTCCTATAACATTGATAATTAACGTCCAAGTTGGTTAGGTCGTGAAAGGAGGATACGTAAGCATGACGGATGTAATAGAATTTGTGATCTGATCTCAACTAAAGAAAGCCTTTATATATAGGTTTAGTCTCATATGCAATAGGTCATACAATCACCAAATGGTGCGGTTAACCCTAAAATCTATGGTTTTTTAGAGAAATAGCCGCCGCCGTCGTCGCCGACTCGCCATTGTCGTTTCTCTCTCTTCCATGTTCTTCTTCCTTCTCCATTTCATCTTTTTCTTCCTTATTCATCTTTTCTTCTTCCTTATTATGCGAAATCAAGTAGCAAATTCTGGTTTGTGTATGAATTTAGCAACTAAAATTGAATCAAATACCAATTTTAGTGTCTTAAATTTCATTTCTTTTATGTATAATTCAACTTTTTAATACAATTTCTTGTATTTATTGTAGAATTAAGATTCTTAGGGTATTTGATTTTTGTAAAAGTAATATTTTTCTTAAATTCTTAAGTTCTATATCCATATTCAAACAAAGTAACTCATATTATTGAAGAAAGTAACCATTGCATCTGAGCTGAGAATAAGTAACCTTCATTATTTTGATAAGTAACCACAATGATACTAACAAATAACCTCAATAATATTAATAATAGTAACCATAACGTATCCAAAAAGTAACCATCATTGTTCACATTATAACCACAATATTACTAACAAGTAAATCACAACTATCAATAAGTAACCATGCATAACTCTTCTAACAAGTAACCTCAAGTTAACAAGTAGCTAAGTATCCAGATAAGTAACCACAATATTACTAACAAGTAACCTCAGTACTACTATTAATAGGTAATCATAACACTTCTAAAATGTAACCGTTCATGTAATTAACCACAATAATATTACTAATAAGTAATCCACAATTATGAATAAGTAACCATAACTCTTCCAAAAAGTAACTATCGTTGTTCAATTATGTAACCACAATGTTTATTACAAGTAACGCCATCTTAATAAGTAGGTAATAAGTAACCATGCATAATGTTATTAGTGATTACACTACTACATAAATGAGAATTTGCAACCCCTCTAAAACCGTTGCTAAAGGTCAAAAAACAGTTGCTAAAAGCTCTTGCAACGGTTAACTAACTGTTGCATTCTCTGATGTAGCAAAAACTCTATTGCAACGGTTATTTAAGCCTTTTGCACGGTTATTGGAGAACCGTTGCAAAAGAGTATTATATAGCTTTGGTTTATGATCTTTTGCAACGGTTACCTCTTAACCGTTGCAAAAAGTCTCTTACAATAGTGATATTAGCCTTTTGTTGCAAAAGAGTATGGTACATTATGAATGCCTAGTTTTTACAACGGTTGCTTCTTAACCACTTCAAAAAAGGGTTGCGAAAGGTTAAACCGTTGCAATAATAGTTGTAACCGTTGTTAAAGAGGGTTGCAATTTCTCTTTTATGTAGTAGTATTAATATGAATATTACCAATGAGTAACCATAATTTATTATTTAGTAATCATTACACTATTAATTATTAACCATCAATATTTAACAAAGTAACTTAGCTATAAGTAAGTAACACTCAATTTCAAATATATTATTAATAATAACCTCTATATTTCTAATAAGTAACCATCAACCATGATTCAAATAACTAATTCATATAGTTTAAATAACTAACCATTGCAATTCAAATAAGTAAAAAGTTGTTTAAATAAGTGTCAAACGTGAGTAAACATCATTGTTGAAATAGGTAACCATCATTATTTAAAGACGTAACCATCGTTATTCTACTAAGTAACCATTGGAGTAAAATGCAGAACAAAAGGACGATTTTCACATGCATGACCGCACCATTATTTGACGGTGCAACCTGCTGTACAGAAAACACGGCCTTATATATATATTTATAAACTTTAACATTATTAATTTAAAAAACATTAATTTTATTAAAGAAACCGATACAACTTGTCCAAATCGCTCGGACTGAAAACCTAAAATTCCAATTTTATTGATCGAAGTTCGGATCAAAATCGCTTGACCAGAGTTATCTGATCTAAATTCCGTTATAGACCGAGTTAAGCACACCCTTATTTATAACTATTAATAACACATGTTGAAACTATTTAGTGAGTGACTATCGGTTTATTGAATAAACCCAATATTTTTTATACATGTCTCCAATTCTCCACTTAATAGCTCAATCCCAAATAGTAAAGCTAGCTTCCACAACGTACTTAGCTACGGTTCAAATTAATTAGCTCCTTAAACTCCCAACATCCCTTCCCCTACCACCCTCCTATGGGCCAATCGATGAACAACTTAATTAATTTTACGTAGAATATGTATCACTTAAGACTCTTAGCTCATTAACAGTAATGTACTAAAACTTCATAGCATTATCGGTTCATTAAAGTCATGTTTTGCATGAGATCAAACATTAATTATGTTAGAGTAAATTTTGAAAGTGTTTAACCATCACAACTCTTATATGTATCATCCCAATAATTTCTCATTAAACATTGATAATTAATGTCCAATTTGGTTAGATTGTGAAATCAAAGGAGAACGCGTAAGCATGACAATCGTAATAGAATTAGTGATATCAATCATAAAATACCAACAATCATAAATAAAATCGGCATAAAAATACATGTCATCTTCTAAAATCTAAAATAAAGGAAGGGTGAGGGAACGAGAAGAAATGAAAAGTCGTATCAATGCAGGTTAATTAAAGGAGCTAAATTCCAGATGCTCTTTTTTTTTTTTCTCCTGACTCTAACAAATATAAATTACATTCCCTACATAGAAGGTAATTGTTGTTGATACTCACACAAACTCAAGTAGGCCAAAACAAAGACATGCAAGGTAACAATTTCATGTTTTGGAGCAACTCATTATCATAAATCTTGTCCAAATTTGATAATTAGACGGCAAACTTAGCAATTGAGCAGCCATAAAAGGTTAAATTACATTAAATTCAAAAGGTAGCAATGCAAGCTTCCAACTTGTTATCGTTGGATTATTATATTATGAGATTGACAAGACGAATTGAGGATTATGCATGATAGATGAGCAATACATACACAACATTACATGCAACGTCCGAACACGTGTACGACAAGGATGGCCCTAGTTCTTGATATTGATTGATTGATTGAAATGTGTTATTCATCATATATTTGTGGAAAAATTTCAATTAATATTACTACTATATGTGCACTAGTCAATGCTAGTAAGCAATTGTGAGTCAAATTCAAGTAAGTTATACTCTATTTTAAAGGAGTGAAGTGGAGCATTATTGAAGCAATAATAGAGAAAATTGAAAACAAAGGATACAATTATTACTTATATATTATGAGTATGTTTGTTAGAGAGAACTAATTTGGGTTGTAAATAAATTTTCATTGATTATTATTATTCTAAAAATTTTCATGGTGAAATTATGATATAAATTTTTTATTGTTCTAAAAGGTTTTCATTCTTTTAAACAAAACACACATCTTTTTGAAGGTCATTAATTATAATTTTTTTTTATGATCTACCATAATTGAAAAACTTTGTGAATTGTGATTGTTTCTTTCAAAATATAGTATGGTTTCATTATTTCGTCTGTGTAAAGATGGCAATGAGCCTGTGAATTGTGATTAAATAATTTATACAATGTGTAGTCCAAAGAATCTTTTTAATTTCATGCAATTAGGATTTTAACCTATTGGTTTTATCCTATCTCAATTGAGGGGTTTCTAATTTCCTATATTTGGATTATTTTGTTAGCATGTTTTAAATTTTGTTAGTAGGAATTTAGGGCCTGTTTATTTTAGCATAAAATCAGTTCAGGTCAGGTTAGCTCAATTCAGTTCAGTTCAGGTCTTTTTTTATATTGCTACTCATTAATCCTTCATAAAAAACTTTCAATTCACTTCACTTCAGTTCAACTGTTTTTAGCTGAAGTAAACAAGCCTTTAGTTAGATAAAACATAATACAACTTCCTTGTTGCAGAAAAAATTGTACTAGACTTTTCCTACGTTGTTAGGGTACGATTGTCTAAATTAGTTAGGTTTTGTTTAGATAGTTTCATGGATACTTAGAATTAGTTTGCTATATATACTCATGCTTTTTTTTTTCAATAAAATTCAAATTTGAGCTTTAGTCATGTGATTCTTTGATTGAGGCTATAGGGATGTGAAACCAATAAAAGGTTGAGGTTGAGCCGTTGAGTGTTAACTTCTAGTTGAGGCTAAGAATATTGTTACACCCTCTGTTTTTATTTTTTATTTTTTTTTATTGCTATATATTGACTTATGGCACTATTCAACTATGTACTTTGACTCGCTTTAATTTCATATATGTAAAGAAAAACATAATTATATGAGATTTTTGTTTGGTTCATCACAATAATTACTTTTCAAATGTATTTATAATTTTCTTGTACACAAAACTTAAGATATAAACATTTGAAATCGTGCATTGAGAATTGTGAAAAAACAAATATAACAACTAAAAAGAAAAAGGAGTATTTTTATTATTTAGTTCGTCCATTCACAACTTAATTCATTTTTCTACATAATTACACGCACAAATCCTTCGATAAGAGTATGAACCCAAAAAGCGAGTTTTTGAGAGTAAAATTCACATCATAACCCAAGTGTGTAGACAATCTTCCAAGTATTGTACTAGGTAAACCTTGTGCCGATGCATGGTTTAATATTTATTTATTTATTCAATGTTTATAAAATGATATACCACCCCATCTATTAAAAAAATAGGTATAATAAGCACAATCGAAAACGACAATAGAATGAACATATTGTAGTAGGGATAACTCATCAAGGGTGGATAATCATCATGCATAGAGAATTTTTATCCATCTGGGTCTTACAAATGATCAACAAATTAAAGCTGTAGTAGTAAAATGCCAAGACATTATGTAATATACCAGATTTCTGAGGTCCATCTTTTTTCAAGAACTTCTTAAAACATGAAGTATTATTATGTATTTAAAGTAGAATAATTGGACACATATGAAACGTCACATAAGTTTTTATTTATTTTATACAAATTTTGTTTAAAGCAATTAATTTATTTTTAATTTAAAAAGATTCTCATGCCAAATAAGTATATACGACTAATCATATCAATGCTAAAAATATTAAGCCAATGACAAGACGATTATTTAACAAAATAATCTCTCTACTAAATAAGATGAATTGATTAAGAAAAATTAATGTAAATATAAATATATATGTAGCATTTTAAGCGATCAAAAATTGCACAAATTATATATCAATAATCTACACATTGTGACGAATTCAATCATATCATCACATATGAGTATATGACTATATTTGGCCTTAAAAAAAGCTTCAATAATGATTCAAAATGGTGCATATGAATGATCGTGTCAAGTAAAACAACGTGAGTATACAAAAAACATGTATAATAACCATTTATTAAAATTTTTACTGGGAATCTGAATGAAAAGGAAGAAACTTTCTATGATTATGTGTAATTATACATTAAAAAATGGATTATATTAAAAAAGATAAATCCTTAGAGAAATTTACACCTTATATTTAACACTTGAGAAGACACAAGCACTCATAAGAATCTGGAGAATGCTTAGAGATATTTACAACTCATTAGACTAGGTTTGACGTTATATATGGTAAGTTGGAGGAAGAGAAGAAGTAAATTTGAAGAGAATATGAAGTTTTGACCACTGTTCACCATTTTGATCATATCTCACAATTTACAAACCGGATTGATCTAATTCTTGTTGCATTGGAAAGAAAACTTATATTTCTTTGCAATAATATGTTTTACAGTTTACACCCCTTGTAACTGTAGGGACCCCGGATTTTAGGGTAACAAATTTTTTGGTCACCTTCCCCAAACCGTTCATAGGTCGAGTTAAACCTAAAAAATTGGCTTAAGGAAAGGTGAAATGGACTTTTTTAGAAGTATTTTGCAACAAAACAGGAGCGCAGGAATTTCAGTCGCGCTGGCAACGTAGCGTTACAAAGTTTGTCACGCTGACAGTGCAGCGCTACAAAGTTTTACGCTGTAGGTGTAGCGCAGCAAACTTTGTGACGATGCGACGTTAGCGTGACAAAGTCTGTTGCGCTACGCTATTTTAGTGTTTTTTTTATATTTTTAATTATCTTTTTCCGAGTGAGATGATATCAACGAATACGAACGACTCTAGTAAGGAGTCGCCAATGAGTTTTAGGAATCAAACTCATAAAGTGTGTATTTAGATTGATTACGAATGGGACACGGATACGGACGATAATCTAAATTGCACGAATAACTCTTTCGATCCCATGGGACGACTCCAAGTTATGATCTTACGAACCAAAGGTTGGATTTGGGGGTGAAGGTACTAATATGGCGGAGTGCGTCATATTAGCCCGTAGGAGGCCGTTACTAGTTTTCTCTCAATTATACATAAGTTATATAAAGAACCACAAAATAATAATTTACAACCTAACACAAAACTACTATTATTATGGTGAAATCATATGAAACTAATTAATTTAGTCAAATCGTCGTTAAGATTAATTCAAGGTTCCTAGCATGATACAATTTGTCCAAAAATTATCTTAGTTTATTGTGACAAATTAATTCAAATTAAGTCCTTTAAGAAAAACATTGTGAAAGAAAGAAATAAATATACAATAAATAAATGCAACAATCAATACATTAAGTTTAATTTAAGACTCTCAGAAAACTTACACTTCTCGCTTGATTTTTCTTTCTTCGAGTATTAATTTGGACAAAGTTTTGAATTTAATTTGTAATAATAATGAATTAACCCACTTCTATTAAAAATGAAATAAAAAATAAATTGATGGAGAAAAGTTTAAGTGTAAAGAGAAAACGATAAAAAAGAGAGAGAAAGCAGGTTTTGCAGAGTTCAGAGGATCGTTTTAGAGGAGAAAAAAGGGTATTTATAAGGAAAATGTGTAGCGTGACAGGTTTTATCACGCTGGCCAGGTAGCGCTACAAGTTTAGTGACGCTGACCAGCCAGCGTGACACAAGTTGTCACGCTGCGCTGGCTAGCTTGTCACGCTGCTGCGTTAGCACGACTTGCTGAGTCGCGCTACGCTAAAACTCTTTTCTTTTTTTTTTTTAAATCAAATATTGGGCTTATATAAAAATCCAATAATATAAATGGTTTTTTTTTTTAAATATTATGTAATTTAAGAAAAATAGTAAAATTAAGTCCAATGACATCAATTGTCCAATAATCTAGAGAAGTGGGTTTTATTGTTTATCATGGAGTCTTACCACGGGGCCGGGGACTAAATTAGGTGTCTACAGTAACTGTCTTGTAGTGAAAATTATAATGATTTGACAATATCCCTTCAAACCCCGTTCAATTCTATGCATGCCCAACTTAAGGGCATTTATTATTTTGTAAAAACTTTGACAATACTTATCATAATCATAATTAGGGTTAGTTTAATCATACTTTCTCTTTCTAGATTAGAGTTTTGTAATTATTGGGGAAAAAGTTTTTCTTGTTCAAAAATTGCAATTGCAATTTTAATACAATTAATTCAAGTTTTCTTCAATATTTGGTACTCTTCTACTTCTTGTTTTTAGTTTATGTTTTAATTTTATTGCTAATTAGTTTGTTAACTGTTATTTGTTTGATATTTAGGATTTGTGAATCGCTTTTATATTAATAATGTTAATTGCTTAGATTATTTAATTTTGAATTCCATTAAATTTCTGGTTATTGTTTTTGAAATCATGAGTAAGTTGTTTAATTTCTATGGCTTAGGGTATCCATGAACCATCCCAATAAAATTGTTTTATAGCTTATTAGTTTAATTCAAGTTTTCTATAAATTCGAATTGTCGATTTTAATGCCGAGAGGTAAGAAGCCCACAATAGATCGTAGGGACAGTAGAAAAAACGAGTCTAGGCAGAGCGAGACTCGCTAGAAGAGTTTTGAGCGAGTCTAGATTCAAGACAATTAGTGAGCCCTAATTTAGAGGAGTCGTGTATATTGTTAATTGGTTGTCACATGTTTTGTTGTCTGATGAGGCTATCGCACACCTATCAAAAGTAAACCAAACAACACTAACTAATGTAGCTAGGGAAGTAAGGATCGAATCCTCAGGGAAGCAGTTGAACTCTATTAGTTCTAAAAAGCTTAAACTGTATAAAGGGCCTTGGTCGAGAAGTACTGACTAACTAACTGACTACTGAATAATTACTAACTAATTACTGGAAATGACGAAGAATTAAACCAATGAATTAAGCCTAGGGTCATTCGGGTCACCAAGAACAACTAATGGATTCACTAACGAAGATCGTTCAACCTCACAATTATCGTCAAATTAGGGCTCACTAATTCTCTCGAATCTAGACTCCCTCGAAACTCATCTAGCGGCTCTCGCTCATGCCTAGACTAATTCCGCCTATTATTCAGTGGTCTTATTGTGGTATTTTTACCTCTCGGCATCAAATTCAACAATTACCAGAATTACAACTAAATCTGCGCACAATTCAATTGTAAACGAAAAACCCAATAATAGGAATTTGACTATTAATTGTGGAATTGAAACAGCCTAATTTAATTAGTCCATTAATTAATCAAGGTTTCCCTAACCCTAGAAATTAGACTACTCACTCATGATTATGAAAATTAAAGCAAGAATAATTGTAAAATTCATAGTTGAATTCATGAAGTAATTGACCAATAAACTAATTAACATCAACAATTAACTAAATTAATTAGACTAAAGAGATTAAAAAGCATAAATTAACTAAAATAAAGAACAAAAACAAAAGAATTACCAAATTGGAGAAACAATTGAAGACTTGAATTGAATTGAAATTTAATGTTATTAACAAAACCCTAATTTCCCCAAATTAATTTGAGAGAGAAAAGTGCTTAATTCTAAAACCTAAGAGAGTAATTCTAAATTATGAAAAGCATAAGTTGTTTTGCCTAGAAAGTCGTGCCTAATGTACCTAAAGTTGGGCTTACAAAGCCTAACTACGAAGAAAATAAAATAGAAATAAAATTCCGGAAATTCGGCTGATGCGGGCGCATAGGAGATTTATGCGCCCGCATCAAACCTCTAGAGAGCCTTCTCAGCTGAAATCCTCCTTAAATGCGGGCGCATAGAGGATTTGTGGGCCCGAATTTATACCTCAGAAGCTATTTTTTCCTTTTCTTCTTATTTCTTCACGATTTCTTTGAGACTCGTTTACATAGCTTTTTTTGGCACGCACTTTCATGCATCTTCATTCTTATCCCGTCTAAGCTTTCCGGCTTTGTTCCGAGCCTCGGTTTTCGTGCCTGAAATTACAAAACATACCAAAACCGAGCATAACAACCGTGGATGATAAAAATCAACTAAAATGCTCTAAAATTGCCGGAAATTAATCAAACTTGACGAGACACTTCAAATTAGCTAAAGAACATCGAATGAGCTAAAACAAAGCCAGATTAACAACTTCTAAGCATAAAATTGACTCGAAACAAGGGGAAAAACAC
>PYUH01000580.1:326559-343159 GCA_016808085.1 Suaeda aralocaspica | reverse complement strand
TAGGGTCCACGTTAGGGTCATACTGGGGTGGCCAGTTAGGGTGGTTGGGGAATGGTTGCACGTGGCCTGGTCAAAATGATGCATGTGCTCTCTCCATTGGACGCTGCAGGTGTCCACATCAGTTCTGAGACCGCGGACACTATCATAATTCTATCAAACGATGTCCTATTGCTCGACCGCTGATCAATCGATCGAACCGCTGAGTGTTGTAGGCATGCATTTCGTCAGGCGGTTCATCAGAGGGGTCATATCAAAGGCGCCCTGGGGAGGTGGGAGTGGCGGAGCTGGTTGTTGGGGAATGTCCTCCTGAGGGACACCCCCCGCCTGTGCATTACTTGGGCCAGTTATAAGGGCCTCTTTCTCGGTCATCGTCCTCTCAGCTAGTGGGATGGGGTTCGGGGGAATCCTCCAGGGGTTTACGCCTTCGGGGTGGTCCAGGTGTAGGTGGGGTAAAGGCGTTGGGAAGGTAGCACCAGGATAATTCTCGGAAATTCATACCAAGAGTTCATTGACGGCTCTAGTGTATGTTCTGTCAGAACCCGGCAGTCCGCAAGGAGGGGATTGCCCATCAGTGGGTTTTTTCAATGGGGTGCAACCCTTCAAGTTTCTCGATGGCCTAACTGGTAGGCCAACCAGGTAATCATGCTCCACAGTAAATAACCCCCCGTGTTTGTGGCACCCTCGCTATCTCAGCAAATACGGGACAAGAAAAAACCCGTAGTTGTAGTCTCGGGCTTGTAAATGGGACCCTCAGTAGCTAACCACAGAAGTCTGAGCTCATCAGGATAGACTTGCCCCAACTCTCCTCGGGAAAATAGGCAATAGTAATGAACGGAAGGAAGTATCCGGAGGGCTGCATGTTGAACCTCCGAGGTCTTACTAGTGGATGAGGCTAGGGGTGGTACCGTCAGTGATGCGGACCACCAGGAGGCTTCACGTAGTTGGCCACAGTCGTGCTCGAGAGTACTAAACTAGGTTGCGTGGGTCCCAGAAGAAGTTGTTCGTTGACTGCTGAAGGTAAGCTCATAATGGGTGCCAAAGATGGTGGAACTGACCACCCCTGTTTAGCTGTTGGGTTACTGGGGTCCGCACATAACCTTGAAGTGGAAGGTGAGAGGAACTCCAGAGTGAGTTCCCGGTATGTGGGTGGGGCCATTGGTTCGCCATCAGGTCCGCATGGGTGACTCCGAGCCATGCACCCCAACCAATGTTATCCGCCATTTGGACCACTTGGTTCAGTGATCCCCCATTTCATCGCAGTGCTGCGGTCGAAGAATCTGGTAAGAGGGAGGGCCGCTTTGCGTTCTCGAACCGGGCTTGTTGTTGGCGGCGGTTGGTGGTGGGGGTTCTCCCGAACTAGAGCCTGCGGGTTGTTTGCCCCTGGAAGCCGAGGTAGAAGACTCGTCCTCTGTGATTTCCTTGAGGTTTCTTTGAGAGCTCATGGTTCCTGAAATTTAAAAATGAATGCGTAGAACCATAGGAAAAAATCAGGACCAAACACACTACAAAACAAGCTCATGCAATGACACGACTTCTTCATTGATATTGAGTAGAAATTCGGCGCTACCCGTCTATTTTATCGAATAGCCAAAAGCGTGAGGCTAACAACAATCACCAAAACCAATGTTTTTTCATCAACAAAAACAAGATTCCACGTTTCCAGGTTTTCCACATAAGTTAATAGAACACAATCTTGGACCGAAATGCGACCATTACCGACATTATAACTAACTACTAGTTAAACATCATGTTTACCACGTAACAACTACACTAGAGGGAAGGAAAAAATAATCAACTTCCATGGCATTATCAACACAAATTAAGTATAAGATTTTGCCAGTCAAAACTATAATTTATTAGCTCAGGACCCAAGCATTGTTCACAATTGTAAAATAGGCATGAATTTTTCTAAGTTATAAACTTGAAATTGAAAATTAATACACTTAAACAAGCAATTATCAACATTTACCTCCTTAACAGAACAGACCTCTTGAGGTAACTCAATAAATCTCCGGCTCTCTTCCGAGTTCGATTCCTCACCAGTAAGATCCTGGACTAAAGCGTCAGCAATGATTGTACCATCACCTGCATCAACATCAAGACAAACAACAACCTCCAGAAGATCTTTTGTAGTAGATCGAGGCATATCATCAAATACAATCTCATCAATGACATCGATAGCATAACATGATTGTTCCATCATTGGACTTTTAAGAGCAGCATTAAGATTAAAGGTAACTTTATCATCTCCTACAGACAAGGTCAAGCTACCATTTTTGACATCGATAACAGCACCTGCAGTATGTAAGAAAGGTCTACCAAGAATGATCGGGATGTGTGCATCCTCATCCATGTCTAACACAACAAAATCAACAGGGATAAAGAATTTCCCGACTCTCACCGGGACATCCTCTAAAATACCTTTAGGGTATTTCACTGTCCTATCTGCCATCTGCAAGGTAATGTTAGTGACTTTCAAAGCACCCATATCAAGCTTTCTACAAATAGACAGTGGCATAACACTAACACTGGCTCCTAAATCACATAAAGCTTTGTCAATAAACAGGGGGCCAATGTTACAGGGAATAGAAAAACTTCCTGGGTCCTTTAGTTTCGGTGGTGACTTGTTTTGCAATATGGCACTGCACTCCTCCGTGAGTGCTACGGTCTCCACTACATTCATTTCGCGTTTCCTGCTTAAAATGTCTTTCAAAAACTTAGTGTAAGTAGGAACTTGAGTGATTAAATCAGTAAATGGAACAGTAACTTGCAGATTTTTAACAATAGCTAAAAATTTACTGAAATGGTTATCGTTCTTACTCCTGGTCACCCTGTTCGGAAAGGGCAACCTAACCTGTGATTTCGGGATAGTATCGATCGGTGTATCATCTACCTTCTCCTTAGGTGCTTCAGCCTCCTTATCTGGAACTGCAACATCATATTCTTCAACTCCAAGATTTCTCCACTAGGTTGAGGTGGCATTGGCGGCGCTGGTAGTGGTGGTCTGCTAAAACCTGGTGGGTGTGGTGGTACATATCTCTGCATCTGCTGGGGTGGCTGCTGAGGTGGCATGGCTTGCTGAGGATTCTGGACATTGCTGTTGTTCTTGTAGGAAAAGTATGGGTGATCCTTCCAGCCCGGATTGTATGTATTAGAGTATGGATTGTTTTTGTAGGCTTGAAAGGCACATACTTGTTCTACTGAACTAGTACAAGACTGGGAATTATGACCGAAAGAACCACATGAATCACAGAAAGGATCAGTGCATCCCGAAAGTGCAGCTACAGGTGATGGTGGGGGAGCTGTAGTCCCAATCTTATCAAGCTTCTGACTTATGGCATTTATCTGTGCAGCTAAACTCTCATACTTATCATCAACTACATGTTTCCCACCCTTCTTGGAATGCCCTCTAAGGTTACAAACTGTGAATTATGATGTGGCAATTTCATCAATCAATTCATAGCAGCGTTGACTTCTTGGTTCATAAATCGACCATTGGCAGCAGAATCTAGCAAAGCCCTACTCTCATTACCCAACCCATTGTAGAATGATTGAACTAGGAACCATTTCTCAAGCCCATGATGAGGACACATTCTCAATAACTCCTTAAACCGTTCCCAAGCATCATATAATGACTCATCTGTCTCCTGATTGAAGTTAGTAATTTAGCTCCTCAATAAGGCAGTTCTCTGTGGTGGGTAGTATTTCATCTGAAAAGCAAGAGCTAAATCCTCCCAACAATTAATGGTAGCCATATTGAGATTATTCAACCAGGTTCTAGCCTTGAATTTTAATGAAAACGGAAACATTCGCCTTCTGATGTAGTCCTTAGAGACATTCATTTGCTTGATAGTATCACAATATTGAAGGAAATTTTGTAAGTTGTAAATTCGGATCCTCCTTCAATGTCCAGAAAAACTGATTCCGTTCAACCACGTTCACAAGAGCCGGTTTCAGTTCAAAGTTAGCAGCATCGGTATCGGGCACTGAATAACCTCCAGCCATAGACTCTGTACTAGGCAAGGAATAGTCTCTCAATGAACGGGCCGCAGGTGGCGGTGGTGGTGGAGGCGGTGGTCCTCTACCCTGTCCTTCTCCTTCGGCAGCCATTTCAACTTCTAAATACCCTTCAAACAGCGGATTGAAGGTGAACTCGAAAAACTGAGACAAGTCAGAAACAGTTTCCTCCACAGATCGGGGAAGAAAAATTCGGCGTCTACTACGTCTCAACCGTTTCAGAAACACTCGCTCGGGCTCAGGGAAGATGAAAGTATCAGGCTCGTGGTCGTTTTGCATAAACCTATGAACCTGCACACAATAGAAACTCCGAGCAAAGATGAGAAATAGCCCCAAAGAACTGAATAGTTCTTTGAGACTAAGAAAAATAAAAATAAAACAGTATAAACCCGACTAATAGAATTAAAAATTGCCTCCCCGGCAACGGCGCCAAAATTTGATCAGGCTATCGCACACCTATCAAAAGTAAACCAAACAACACTAACTAATGTAGCTAGGGAAGTAAGGATCGAATCCTCAGGGAAGCAGTTGAACTCTATTAGTTCTAAAAAGCTTAAACTGTATAAAGGGCCTTGGTCGAGAAGTACTGACTAACTAACTGACTACTGACTAATTACTAACTAATTACTGGAAATGACGAAGAATTAAACCAATAAATTAAGCCTAGGGTCATTCGGGTCACCAAGAACAACTAATGGATTCACTAACGAAGATCGTTCAACCTCACAATTATCGTCAAATTAGGGCTCACTAATTCTCTCGAATCTAGACTCCCTCGAAACTCATCTAGCGGCTCTCGCTCATGCCTAGACTAATTCCGCCTATTATTCAGTGGTCTTATTGTGGTATTTTTACCTCTCGGCATCAAATTCAACAATTACCAAAATTACAACTAAATCTGCGCACAATTCAATTGTAAGCGAAAAACCCAATAATAGGAATTTGACTACTAATTGTGGAATTGAAACAGCCTAATTTAATTAGTCCATTAATTAATCAAGGTTTCCCTAACCCTAGAAATTAGACTACTCACTCATGATTATGAAAATTAAAGCAAGAATAATTGTAAAATTCATAGTTGAATTCATGAAGTAATTGACCAATAAACTAATTAACATCAACAATTAACTAAATTAATTAGACTAAAGAGATTAAAAAGCATAAATTAACTAAAATAAAGAACAAAAACAGAAGAATTACCAAATTGGAGAAACAATTGAAGACTTGAATTGAATTGAAATTTAATGTTATTAACAAAACCCTAATTTCCCCAAATTAATTTGAGAGAGAAAAGTGCTTAATTCTAAAACCTAAGAGAGTAATTCTAAATTATGAAAAGCATAAGTTGTTTTGCCTAGAAAGTCGTGCCTAATGTACCTAAAGTTGGGCTTACAAAGCCTAACTACGAAGAAAATAAAATAGAAATAAAATTCCGGAAATTCGGCTGATGCGGGCGCATAGGAGATTTATGCGCCAGCATCAAACCTCCAGAGAGCCTTCTCAGCTGAAATCCTCCTTAAATGCGGGCGCATAGAGGATTTGTGCGCCCGCATTTATACCTCAGAAGCTATTTTTTCCTTTTCTTCACGATTTCTTTGAGACTCGTTTACATAGCTTTTTTTGGCACGCACTTTCATGCATCTTCATTCTTATCCCGTATAAGCTTTCCGGCTTTGTTCCGAGCCTTGGTTTCCGTGCCTGAAATTACAAAACATACCAAAACCGAGCATAACAACCGCGAATGATAAAAATCAAACTAAAAAGCTCTAAAATCGCCAGAAATTAATCAAACTTGACGAGACACTTCAAATTAGCTAAAGAACATCAAATGAACTAAAAACGAGCCAGAATAACAACCACTAGGCATAAAAATTGGCTCGAAATAAGGGGAAAAACACTATAAAAACGGCACATATCATTGTCGATTCATGATAAAAAGTTGTCCCAGGCTTAGTTAAATTGGTTTAGATCTCCCCTATTTAGTGTCATAATTAATCTCCAAGGACCTTTTTAGTGGTTTAAATTTCTAGTACTAGTAGAACTTTAGTGTTTCCCTGTGGATACAATCCCTACTTTCCTAGCTACATTAGTTAGAATTGTTTGGTATTTTGGATAGTTAGCGACAGTTCAAATTTTAGCGCCGTTGGCAATTTGTTAATTCTACTACTTGGTTTTGAACTGATTTTATTTTTATCTTATTTTATTGGTCTCAAACTTAGTTCTTTGAGCCAAGTTTTCATATATGTTTGAAGTTTCTATTTTGCGCAAGTTATAGGTATAGCATTTCCTACGCAATGCTCTTTGTGGGATTATTCCTAACCTAACTTTTTATAGGTACTGGATGGCTTTTCGGTCCCACATATTGAGGCTGAGAACTTTCTATTGAAGCCATTCCTGGTGAATATGGTAGAACAAAATTTATTTGCAGGAACTACACTTTGAAGAACCAAATCGACTGTAATACAACCAAAAACGCGGGTGTGTTGTTTGCGTTCTATTTGAAAGAAAAAGCTCGAAGATGGTTAATTAGTCTAAACAAAACTGATATCACTACTTGGTAAGATTTAGCCCTTACCTTTTACAAGAAGTACTATATTCTAGAGAAAACTGCTACTCTTAGGAGTCAGATCACAAATTTCAACCAAGAGATCGATGTCGTTATATGATGTTTGGGAGAGATTCAATGAAATGTTGAGACTTTGTCCACACTATGGTCTTGAGAAGTGTTTGTTAGTCTACAATGCGTTAGGAAACGAGTCTAGAACTCTATTCGACTCAACTACTAATGGAAAATTTATGAACCAAGAGGTTAATGTTGCCTATGATTTAATTGAAGAGATGTCTATTCATAATTGACAATTTGACCACTTAAGAGGGCAAGCAAAGAAAGGGGACAAGCATTTGATTGATAACAACTATAAAAGTTTAGCTCCACAAATTAATGCAATCAGTCAAAAGCTTAACAAACTGCAAGCACCTGCCACTCAATCCGTGACTATAGCTGTCGTGTCTACATAAATTGAACCATTTTGTAAATTAAAATGTTCCTTCGGTCTTAATACCGTACCCAAAATTTTCACAACATAACAAAGAAATTACTACAACCACAATAGTAACAACAATTGCAAAGATTTCAATAGCAGGTTCCCTTGTAACCTCCTGGATTCATTAGACCACTATACACCCCATCACCAGCTCTGAATAATAAATGATGTCAGAGAACTAAAGATTATGATGCTTAAAATGCAGAAAAATATGGAAGCACTATAGAGTCAGATTCTTAAATTGCTCTATCGACAGCTGAAAGACAGTCAGGCCACTTGGTATCACCACTTTCAGAACCGAATCCTCCCACAGAAATAGACACCGCAATATCCTTGAGTAGTGGTTCCACATATGACGGTCCACAATTGCCTACTAATGATGCCGATTCTGTTGCTACAATAAGAGTCAGTAAGACTAGTAATATGTTAATCAAATATATCAATTCAAAGCCAAATAATGGGAAAAAAATGCAGCCTTTAATAGAGAAGAACTATGTACTTGACAAGCCTTTAGACACACAATACCACCAGCAAGGTGAGATTACCTTTTCCTAACGGAGTAGATAAGGGAAAGAAGGATGACTGTTTTTGTAAGTTTCTTGATATTGTCAAAAACTTACAGGCTAGCATTGCATTTACTAAACTGATCGCAAAGACACCTACTTACGCAAAACTTTTGAAAGATATATTGAGTAGAGAACATTAATTGAATTCGGTTGTGGCACTGACCAAAGAGTGCGGTGCCATACTCCAATATAAGACTCCACTGAAATAATTAAAAGACCCATGGAGTTTTTCCATTGTGTGTAACATTGATCCCTTTAATATTGATAAGGCTTTATGTTATTTAGGAAAAAGTGCTAGTATTATGCCATTGGTTGTTTGCAGGAAATTTGATATGAGCTCTTTGAAGTTTACTAACATTACCTTACAAATGGCTGACAAAGATTATTAAGTACCCTAAGGGTATTTTTAAGGATACGCCGATGAGAGCCAGGAAGTTCTTTATTATCGTTACTTTTTTTGCTATATATGGATGAGGACGCTTACATCCCCATCATATTAGGTAGATCATTTTTACATACTGCAGATGTTTGATTGATGTGAGAATGGTAGTTTGTTTTACAGTGTAGGGGACGATGAGGTCACTTTTAACCTTTATGCTACTTCTAAATGCTCCATGATTGAACAATTTTGAATGCAAAAACGATATTGTTCATATTAACTTGTCTGGATCCCCTATTAAGGATCTGCGGAGGCCAGATTTGTGTTTGGATTTTATTGCAGGTGAAGGATCCACTAAAAATAATGAGTTGAATCAGGATCCAAAGAGAATAAGAGCACACTTGAAGAAATGCCACAAATCTCAAAATCAATCTTTACATGCGTGTAGGGTTGATGAGACAAATGATGAGGTTGCCGGAAAATATCGTATAACATGCAAGTGAAAGATGACCCTAAGTTGCTCTAGTTTCCCCTCTAATTTCTTGTCATGTTCATTCTTTAATCCCCCATAAGTTCGTAGCATGGTCAAGCTAATGACCTAAAACAAGCGCTTCTCGGGAGGTAATTCGGAATTTTTATCCCCTCATTCATCTTACATGCTTATGTGTCCTAAGACGGGACAATGTTCGGCTTGGGGGAGGTATGCTTTATTGATTTCTTAGTTTAGTTTTATTGCTTTCTTATAATCATTACTTGTTTTGTACCGTTCATCAGGGGTAGGAGTTTACTTACAATACAAAACGAATGTGTTACTTTTGTAGTGTAGTTTTAGAGACAGAGTCTAGTGTGATTGACTAGCTACTCATCTCGGCTTTGAAAACTTGACTTTCATGTGTAGCACCCCTTTTGCTATTTTAGAAAACTTCATAGTTCTTCATTGCGGAGGGATTTACTTGTGTGTTTTGT
The DNA here is from genome assembly GCA_016808085.1 of Suaeda aralocaspica. Classification (NCBI taxonomy): domain Eukaryota; kingdom Viridiplantae; phylum Streptophyta; class Magnoliopsida; order Caryophyllales; family Amaranthaceae; genus Suaeda; species Suaeda aralocaspica. The sequence goes on along the minus strand of PYUH01000580.1, from coordinate 334,187 downwards.
TTTCCATGATTTGATATTTGATTGCTTGATCTCCTTATATTGGTCAACACTTTTAACCATGCCTAGATTTGGACTTGAATTGTGTTAGCAGAAGGATTTGAGCCACATTTGATTGCATTTTTATTTTATTTCCTCAAAATCATAGAGTATGTTCTTTCTTGTGTGCTTAGTTCTGGTGTATCTTATGATCTTGACTTTGACATTGTATTCTAGTAGCTTAACTTACTATATATGAATGTTATGACGATAATTATGCCACCATCTTTCATTTAGCAAGCCTTCAGAATTAATTACATAGTTTAAGCATTTCCGAGGTTACATCTTTTTCCTTTATCCTATGTTTTGAGTTATGACTTGCATTTGATTTTTAGCCACATTAAAACCCTTGATTAGCTGTGCATCATTAATATACTTTGCACATTGTAGGCCTAGCTTGGGGGAGCTTATTTAGGCTTTGCTTGGTTGATTTTGGATGTTGGATAAGATTTTGCGTTTTCCTAAGTTTTTTGTGTTGGTACTTTTTTGTTCTAGCCAACCCATGTCTTATGTTTTATGCTTCATTAGAATCCATGTTTAGACATAGCTTTCTTAGTATGCATGCATAGCATATCATCGAATCTTATAATTAACTTTTCCGCTTCCCTGAAATCTATACTATATATAACAATGTCGATTATCGCAATGCGCCACATGTCAACTTTTATGATACTCTACTTGCATAATGACATACCATTTATTTATTAAAACTTACATATATAACATGTACTCCGTAGTTACCAAGACTTGAACACTCACAACTTCATGTTTGCAATGAAATGTTCTTACCATTTGGTCTACACAATTTTAATGCTTATATCATCATATAATATTATTGTATACTACGAGACAAGAAACTTTAAAAAGAGAAAAAAAAATTAACCAAATATACTATTAATGTACAATCTTGTAATTCTATCTTATTTTACTTTTGTAACACTAAGAAAAATATGGCGAACCTTTGTATTAAAATATAAGGAATTAATTTTAATTGCATTTACACAATCTTATTGTTCTTTATAATAAACTAAAATATACATATTATATACGTATAAAGATATACAGTTAAAAAACTATAAACGGGACATATGTTTTTATGAATAATATACGAACTATATTAATTTATCATCAAGTTGCTTTATATTTGAAACTAATTCTTATAATTGTCTCATAATTTTTATATCACATCAATATTGTTATCTTTATTACGTACCCACTCGTTATTCAGCCTTTCGATAAAATTTCACATTTATTTTCATCAAATATAAAGTTCAATCGCCTTACAAATTTAACAAAAACTTGGGGCATCTTCCATGGCAAAACTAGGTGGATACACAAGTGTTGCCTCTCACTAGTTTTTCGGATTTATATAAAGACCATTATTTGCAAATCACTCCTAATAAGATAAATAATGTAATTTGATAATAAATAAATTGATATAAACACTACAAGATAACATCGATTTTGCGACGGACTAATTCCGTCGCAAAAATGAAAAAGTCTGTCGCAAAAGGCCATTTGCGACGGAATTCCGTCGCAAACTGTCCCCTGCTAAATTTATTGTCGCAAATTTCCATTATTGCGACGGAATAATAGAGGTTTGCGAAGGAATTTTCCCTCGCAAATTTGCGACGAAAAATTCCCTCGCAAAGTTAGCAAATTTGCGACGGAAAATTGCCTCGCAAACTAAATATTTTGCGACGGAAAATTCCCTCGCAAATTTGCGACGGAATATTCCCTCACAAATTCCCTCACAAACTTCAACAAAAATATAATAATGCACTTTTGCTACGGAATATTCCGTCGTAAAAAAAGTCGACAGATTTTTGAATTTTTATTGTTTCGATTGCTTATTTGTATTTGTGCCTGTGAACCTGTATGATCTGCCACGTTATGTATTCTAATCAAATAAGGACAATTTATATTTTCCGATAATTATATATTTCAAATGTAACATATGCATACATAGTATTTCCGGCTTAAATAGTTTCATAGTTTTAAAGTTTAACAATGATAATAAAGGCACTAAGCTATGTTATATGGAACAAGATATCTATCTACACTTGCATCCCTTGCCCGGCGCCGCTGCCCTCGTCGTCTGGTGAGTCCCAAGGCTGAATTTGGAAAGGTGAACAACTGTCGCTACCGAATCGACTCATCATCTGCTCCATAAACTCCTTCTGTGTCCTCTGCATTGCCTCAATCTCGGCTCGCATCTTCTCCTCAAACCTCAGTCCGCACCTCCTCCCGCACCTTCTCCACATGTTTCTCTAAATGATTTTCATTTGAGAAAATACAGATGGCGTGTATTGCTTCGATGATCCAGATCTCCTCGAAGAGCTGTAATACAGGTCCGCAACCACTACCAAGACCCTTCACGCGACCTTTCTTGCTACGACGACCACCAGATGCCTCCCAATATAACTCATCGGGCGTTCTCTGACTCCCGTCACTGCTTGTTTTCTCAAGCTCTTCTGGTAGGGCTCCTACAAAACACAATTAAAATTAAATTAGTTATACAGATTTGAATTTAAATCAACCCAACAAACTTAAAAAAAAAAGCCAGAGTTATGTAACAAAATAGATGACTTATTTCAAGGTCAAACTAGCCTTTACATGTGTTGAAGTTCAAATGGGCTCGAAATGGTAAAAATGGCTACTAATGTGCCCATTTTCATATAAAGTCTACATTTCAACCTATAAATAAGCTAAAAATCCCTAAAAGGCATAATTACAAGTGTTACAACCTTACATTATGCCTAACTAGCCTTTAGATGTGTTTTGGTTCAAATGGCCTCGAATGGCTAAAAATGGCTACTAATGTGCCCATTTTTCACATATATTCTTGACATTTCAACCTATAAATAAGCTAAACATCCTTAAAAGGCATAATTACAAGTGTTACAAACTCTAGATTATTTCAAACTAGCCTTTACATGTGTTTTAGGTTCAAATGGGCTCGAAATGGCTACTATTGTGCCTATTTTTCATATAAGTCTACATTTCAACCTATAACTAAGCTAAAAATCCCTAAAAGGCATAATTACGAGTGTTATAACTTACTGCAATCTGTTTTGCTGTGTGGTTCGCAGGCACCTTTCCTTTTCCCGGGACATCCTTGAAATGCGTACGGAGGAGCAGATCAACTGGGGATGGGAGCTTTCCTTCATTCTCCTTCGCCTGTAAATGATAATGAAAAACAAATAGTATAAAATTAAAGATAGAAGATAGATTATCAAATGGTATAACGGATGATTTTTTTCATATAATAGAAAATGTAAATGAAAAATTGAAGAAATAACCATCTTCTTAGCATGCTGCACTGCTGAGGAAGACCCTTGATAGTGGGTAGGTTCAATGGGATTTTTCATTGAACCACCCCTTTTATTCTTCTTATCATAAGTGCCAAAACGCGAAATGAAGAGTCCAAGTAACATCGCGCAGGTGCCATACAGAATACGATTCTAGATTCTATGACATCTTAATTAAATTTAGTAGTACTAATAGGTAATTTAATTTGATTCCGATAAAATAGGGTCAACTTATCACAACATACAACTTAGAATTCAGATTCATCGTAAAAAATTATTCCAAATTTCAACTGTAGATTTAGACCTCCTTCAATCTCACTATTGTAAGAAGTTACTTAAAGCAAATAAAACTAATAAGCAAAAAAAAACTAATAATTTAAGAACAAAATTAGAAAGTGATAAATTGACACAGATAAGAACCAACAATTTCATATTCTTATAATCCTACAAATTTCGCATAAATCTGGAAATAATTAATCAACATTGATCAAATTCAACATTAATTTAGGAAAAAAATTCAGCAATTTGATAAGTTTAAAAAATTGCGATAAAAAATGCTTAAAAATAACACAAATTTCAAACAAAACAACAAAATTGTAACAACGATCAATCAATCAATTAAACCTAGAAAAACAGCAGATCTACATAAATTTAAAATTAACAATTAAAAAAAATTAACGAAAATTACCTTCAGGAAGTGAAAATTACCTTCATATCGTTCAACAAGTTTAGCCAAGTAAACCTGAGTTTCAAAAAAAAAAAAAAAGAAGACTTCAGCAGAATAAAAAAATTTAAATCAATTTGCAGGAAAAAAGAAACGTTTCAAAAAAAAAAAAGTTTAAGGAAGAAGACCTAAGCAGACACCTAAGAAAAATTACAAAAACTGCTTGAGGAACCAACGAACGATTTTCAAATAATTATAAATTAAAAATTACAAAAATTAAAAATTACCAAAATCATTTGAGGAACCAACGGACGATTTTATTTGTTGACAAAACTACTTGAGACTTCAGCAGAATTACCAAAATCATTAAAAATTACAGAAATTGACGAAACTTCCGCAGAATTGACGAATTGACTGAATGGCGAATTTGAGGAACGAATTGAAAGTGAGACGAACGAACGAACGAACGATGCGAAGACCTGCTTTTTGGGTGGCGAAGAAGAAGAAGGAGGAGGGAGAAGTTTTGGTGGTTGTGAGGGAATTTTTGTCAATGGCGGTGAGAAGGGAGAAGTGACGGGGGAGTAGTTTTGGTGGTTGTGAGGGAATGTTTTTGGCGAAAAAATAATAAAAGGGTTTGTCGCTTTTTGCGAGGGAATTTTGCGACGGAATTAATTCCGTCGCAAATTTGTGAGGGCTTATTCCGTCGCAAACACAAAAATCCGTCGCAAAAACCAGTTGGTCACTTGATTTGGTTTGTCACTTTTTTGCGACGGAAATTAATTTCGTCGCAAAAATCCGTCGCTATTTTGCCGATTTCTTGTAGTGAAACCAAAGAGTTCACCTGAGGAACATGAAAGCTTTGATCGGCCCACTTAGTAATGTAGCAATTATATGCAAAAAGGCTACGATAAACCATGATATATGTATAGCTTGTAATTCAACTAACAACGTTAATGTTCACGTACGAGGCCGCTACATGCGAATGGATAAGGTACAAAAACCAATATCTATACCCTTGTTTCCGAATCAAAAACTGGTACCAAGACCATACTACAAGAAAACGGCTGATTTGCGATGGATAATTTCCATCGCAAAAAGGCCAAATTCCGTCGCAAATGACGTTTCTGACGGAATTCCGTTGCAAATGTTCCGTCGGAAAACAACTCTTCACAAATTGCAAACTTTCCGACATAATTTCCGCCGGAAAATTATTTCCAACGGAATATGTCGTTGGAAAAGGTCAAATTGTTTTTCAAAGGAAAGTCTGTCGAAAATTTGCGACGGATTTCTGTCCGCCGGAAATTTTCGGCAAAAAATTCTGTCGAAAAATATCCATATGATTATATAAAGAAAAGCGGCGGTGAGGCAGCATCAGCCACCCCACCACCACTATTGCCACACTCAGACCACCCAGACCCCACACCCCAACTAAGATCCATCACCCTGATTAACCACCTAGACAACCTAACCCTACCCAGACCCCATAACCTAGCCCACCCTAACTCAGATCCACCACCCTAAACCACCTAAACCACTCCAACTTAGATCCACCACCCAGAACCACCTAGACCACCCACCCCAACCAAGACCACCCAGACCCACCACCCCACAACCCAGACCACCTAAAACAACCGCCCAAAACCCAGAACCCACACCTAGACCACTTGTAATACCCCTCACGATTGCTTTTAAAAGGATTATATATACTACTGATACAAACAAGATGCATCTTTCTTTTAGGGAGCTCATTTCTTAAGAAACTCCAAAGTTAAGCGTGCTTGGCTGGGAGCAATATTAGGATGGGTGACCTCCTGCGAAGTTTCTCAAGATGCGCATGAGTGAGGACAAAATGCGCCGAAAGGACTTGTGTTGGTTCATGAGGATAGTTGTTGGCCCTTGTTGTGCATTGGTGATTAATCCGACTCCGCCAGGATTCTAGGGTGTTACACCACCTCCTTAAAAAATCCTCAAAAAAAACACCAACAATCCAGCCAAAAAACCCCCCAAAAATTCATCAACCAAAAATCGAACAAAAATACACAATAAAAGGAAGAAAAAACAAACCAAAAAATCAAACAAAATCGAAAAAAAATTAAATTCATAACTGCATACCTTGAATAATAACCAAATATGATTTAATCTTCAAATTTCACAAAAAGGTTGAGATTGTTTAGAAGGAGAAAGAATGGATTTGAAGGAGAAGACAATAAGAAGAAGAAAAGACGATAGTTTCGAAGGAGAAAGAATGGATTCGGAGGAGAAGAAAAGAGTACGAAGAACAAAAGAAGAAGAAAATAAGTAGAGGAAAGAGGTGACAAATTGTGGCATTTGATGGACAACCCACTGTATATAGGTAGGGTTAATAATTTTATTTTTAATAATTGAAATTTCCGTTGGAAAGTCCGTCAGAAATATCTGTCGGAAATTATTTTTTTTTTTAAATTGACTTTTCTAAAATTTCCGTCGCAAACTAAAAAAATCTGTCGTGAATTTCCTATGGAATTAAACTCCGTCGGAAAATTCAACATTTCAAACGGAATTTAAAGTCTGTTGCAAAAAGTTCCGTCGCAAATCGGTCTTTTTTTTTTTGTAGTGCCAAGCTTTGAGTTATCTTTTGATTCCCTTAAACAAAAATATTTGGGTGCATGTTCTTTCTTTAAAGACACACTAGCGACTCCTACTTCTAATGAGACTTGTTTTATTGAAAAAAATTACACTCAATCATATACAAACATGCATTCACAACACTTGGGTATTCCAAAACCCCGCACTTGGTAAATGTGAGCCGCTAAGGGATGCAACAAGCGTCATAGGACTAACTCAACCAAAAACCTAAATTGATATTAGAGCATCAGGAGTAAGTTTTATAAACTATCACGCTTCCCCAATTGAGAGTTCATTGGGTTTGAAGCATAGATATAGCATGAGCTGCACCATACCTAACGTTTTATATTATTTTACTATGAAAAGTAAAAAAAGAATAAGATTTAATCGATTTAGTAACCTTATTTTCACGCTAGCGTTGAAACCATGTTAGAGAACTAATTCAACCAAAGTACTTAATCTCATATTTGCGATACAAAAATACGTTTTATACTATGAAAATCCGCATCTAACTTTATTTATTTATTAATTATTTATTATTATTATTATTATTATTATTTTGAATAAACAAAATGGCAAAGGCAAATAAATGATATAGTGGAAAGACTGTGGGGGTGAGTAATATAGCAAGGTAAAGGTGAGGGGTCCCCCTATCATAAATGCACCTTTATAAAGGACTAATTGCACCACAAATTCATTCACAGTTTTTCACTTCTTTCTTCTATCTCCTTCATTCACTCACTTTCTCTCTTAAAAACTCATCACCACCACCTCCCTCTTTTTAATCTCTTCTTCCCTAAATCGTTTGCCACCTGCAAACAACCCTTTACCAACTAAAGCCTTAGGTATGTTACCTTCGATTTCTCCTTTATTCTTATTTCCCGTCTTCATTCAATCATTCTTCCTCCATTATTCAGCAATTATTTTTTTTCTTCATGAAGTACTTGTACATGTTTTTGTACCAAAAGAAAATCATTTTTTGCTTTTTTTTTTTTTTTTTTTTTTTTTTTTTT
>PYUH01000580.1:285557-312603 GCA_016808085.1 Suaeda aralocaspica | reverse complement strand
AAAAAAAAAAAGCATGCCATGACGAGGCTTAAATAAAGGTAAGATGTGATCACAAAGTTATGGAGTACCTGCCAGTCATCAAGGATGAAGTTGTAAATATATGGAGAAGGTGTGTCCGCTAGGAGCCAAAGAAGAATCAAGAATGGTGGGAATGCTTAAAAATATACTGCCATAAGCCTCCTCTAATTTTTCCAGTCACTCTGTAGGACAAAGAACAAACAAACACCCATCAATTGATTTATCTTTGGAACAAAGACTAAATAATTGCCAAAAGAGTAATCACCTCAAGAATGAAATGGTGGCAAACGTTCTGGAGGTAAAACTTCAGCTTTAACTCCATGTGTATTGAAAGAAAGGGATGGAGCCTTAAACATATATTTTTGAAAATCTCCTCTCCTTTGGAAGTTTCTCAGCTTTCAAAAGCCTGCCTGCAGTGGAAGACATCCACTAGTGGACCCTTGACAAAAAATTGCAAATTCCAGAGAAAACATAAGGACGCAAAATATGGATCCTCGCCTAAACTTACCAAAGGTATCCCATCTAGTCGCATTTGAAATGATGGTTTGGATAAAATGCAGTTCCATCAGAGAGCTTACACCAAACCTGTTATATTTCACATAAAGGGCATAAAGCACGAGTCCTATTTTCTAGTGAGCCCAGTAAATCTCCATTGATGGACCCGTCTCCGAAGCTAACATAAACTTACAGCTTTTCCATGCTCCAGATGATGTCAACCACATTTGCTTTGTAATGTATTCTTGCTTCCTTGATCAGCTAAACCTGTGCAAGAGATTGAGCAATTCTACCAACACCTCCACAGGTAATTGATCCCTCCAAAGTGCCTGTCACATAAAAACCTATCTAGAGCATATTAAAAGAAATAAATAAACAGATTATTCTGTAGTCTAAACACCAAAAAAAATCTCATACCATACTTGCATTATCATTGGGTTTGCATCGCATTAAAGTGCTACAATAAAACACTTCAAACGAAAAATTAAAATCGATCCACATCATCTCAGTTACAAAGTAATCAGTCGTCTCTTACTTTTGCCCCATCTTCCCCCCCTTATTCGACATCTTTTTCTCCTTTTAAAACATTCCTTGATACGTTACCACACACAGTTCACTGTTTAGACCTTTGCCTTGACGTATCTTACATCAACCCCACCGTCTATCTTCTATGCTACCTAAGGACCAGCCATGTGGCGACACCTAAAGGCTGATATCCAGCCTCGCTCCTGCTACCTACACGCACTCCTGTATTGGTTTTATTTTTTTGCAACAGCCACCCCCCAGTATTACCGCCCCGAACCGCGCGCACCACTGCTTGCCCCGGCCACCGATATCAACTACACACGGCTGATTTCCTATTTATGCAAGTAGCTTTCTCGCGGAATTTTTTTTATCCCGTAAACTTTCACAGTTCTTAAGAAAGCTCTGCAGACATATTAGATGCACAATGAATTAAATTCATCTCTGTGTTTACCCTTCTGGTTCGTTCTAGCACGTCACAGTCCGTAACACAACAACATAGTTATTCTTAGAAGTCTCCACAAAACGCATTACGAAATGAGGTATCCTTAATCATTGGTTGTTGAGACATTTGACATCTCTATGATCTCTTTTATCACTGATGTACCCTCTTAATTTCCTACCTACTTAATCCCGTCCTGCCCCCACTATTTACTATACCCCAACAGTTTTGTTTCCCCGGGATCAAATTTTTTCCCTATATATGCTAATCTATCATAACAATTGGCACATTCATTACCCCCCCCCCCCCACCTACTCAACCCCCGAAGCTACACAACTCATTGTACAGCCATATTATCATGCCCCTACTCCCCAATCATTCAGCAGCAACCGCCGGGCATTATGCACACCACAAAGCATCCTATTACGATTTGCCACACGCATCGCAGAGAACCTAATTATACATCAACTTTATTAGTGTATATGTTCTTTAGAAAATAGGAGACCATATTAAGATTATGATCGTACTCCCTCAGCAAGCGTACCGAGTAAGAAGATTCCAACTTCTCTTGACCTCGTCCCTACAAAAACAGGTTGCACGCTGCCCTCGAACGTCCACGGCTCCTGGTCTTTTTTTCTTTCTTAAGGATGCTTTTGGTATTAGTTTTATGACTGAATGTCTGTCGTTGTTAGTTTTCGGCCTATGTCCGCTTATACTTATCTTTGAAACAAAGGACCCGGTATATGAACCACGGGTAGTCGGTAAAATGCTAAGTATCTAGTACGGCTAATATAGGGATATTACTTTGACGTTCTTTTAGAAGTGATGAAAAGCTTTGCATACAGTGTCAGCCCTTCCTAGAAGACGGGGATCCTTCATTACATCCTGAATAAAGTGTGCAACTCTATAGTGCTTTTGAGGTTATGATGGGGCTTGTGTAATTGTGTTGGCAGATGAATCCTTTTGAACAATGGCCCATGATATCCTAAGGACATTGAGCTCAACACATAGCAACGTATGAATTAAACCTATACCTAAACCCAACCATATTTTTCCAGTTAACAGAAACACATAATTTTATCCAACAAAACTTATGTTTGAAACCAACATGAAATTTAGCGAGCACTTAAAGTAAGTACACCAAGGGTTAAGCATTCAAGGGGTTTCCGAAGAAACTGTCCAAAAAGGTAGATAGGTTCCTCAAGTGATCAGCTCCAATGAGTTCAGAGCATTGAAGATCTAAATAAATCATACTATTAAAAACGCCAATTGATGGCAGTGGGAAAACCCAAGTTCTAAGCAAGACAAATCACAAAAGTGTAATACAAAAACTGACCTTCCAGCACACCCCATAAATTTGAGAATTCCTTCCTTCTCATGGGGAAATTTATAGTCAGCCAGTGATAAAATCATTATACTCTCTGTGCACTCTAACAGAAAGATTTTTTGGGAGGTGAAAATGAACAGTGTTGGGTCTGGTATGACTTCCAACTTACATCCTACCGCAGCTATGCTTGGGTGATTAAATTCAGATACCCTGTCCCCATTAAAGACATTGGCAAAGAGGAAGATTACTGATGATGTAAACTCACATACAAAACCTCAAACAAATAAAGACAGAATCCTTAGAATCTAAGATCATGTACATCTAAAGTTTTCATTCCATTTTGAGCTATTTTAAGCTTCCGCTTTCCAATCTTTTATCCGTCTCTCATAGAAGTATCTAAGAGCTGTTAATTTATAAACTAAAGAGGCAGACAGCTATATTATAAATTAATAATGCAAGGACCCCTAAGTTTCCTCTCCACCAAAAAAAAAAGCACACACATTAAATGATCCATTGAATTAGCAAAAATCTTCACCCAAAAGCAACAGTGAGATATATATAAAATGGCATGCAGCATTTCATATCAGCAAGCCCAAGTATAGTAGGAAGTACCAGTGCCTTATTAGACCTAAAATACTTTATAAATACTATATGTATGCACTTATAAGCGCAACATAAATATTAGAAGTAGAATATAGGATTACAATAGTGATGCAATATACCAATATGTAAAGAAATTTAACTTGTGTATTCATTTGGATTTTGATTCGAGCATAAAAAGTGAGGAACACACAAGAAAGGGGATTGTTTATCAACAAGTTAATTAATTAACATGACAAAGAGTAAAAGACCATAATTGTAAAAGCTTAATCCGATCACTGTGGTAGTATGCTGTTCTTGTGGTATTCAGAGCTTGTAAGACAGCAAATATACTTGCCAGAAGTAACATTCTATTTAAGTCCACATCTTAATACTCTTGCATAACCACAAAACACATGCAAAATCACCATTCACCAATATACTACTACTAGGATTAATGTTAATTGCACAATGAAGTATAATCATTTGACTTGAAATAGCTCCTTCTAGTCTGATTGATTGCAACAATACTTAAGAACTGTTAACATCACCTCACCAATTCTCCACTACACTGATTCCCCTGTTACGCCACATGCTAAGCAATGCCTCTTCCCTAAGCAGCGATCCCCCTCTACCTTCTCCTTCTTCCACCCTTCTGCTCTTCTCTTTGAAACGCACCCTCACCAATCTTCCTAAATTCTGCTTCCGTTTGCTTTGTTAAACTCTAATTTTTCTTCCCTTCCTTACTAGTTTTACTACGTTGCAACCCTTGTACTCTCCATCTTCAACCTTGGGTCCTTTTTGCTCTCCCTCTCTCTCTCTCTCCCTAAGCTCAAAACATTTCACTATGGTCGCTCTCCGCTGAGTCCATTGAGTGTACCCCAAACCACAAGTCCACAACCCTAGAAACCAGAATTTTTCTTTTTCTTTACTATTATGTAAAAAATTAAATAAAACTTATTATTCAGAATGTGGTGGCTTGAAGATTAATTAAATTAAGTCCCTTTTTTTTCGAGTTGGGGTTCATTTTGCAAATTAATTAAATGGAATTCCTGTCGTTTTTTGCATTTGAGTTTGTTTTAAAGATCTAATGAATTGAATTTATTAAATCTGGTATTAACTAACTTGCTAATCAGCTACTTCTAGTTGATTAATCTCCTTATCAATGAACAATTTTTTAGGTACTTAGAGAACAATTGCCTTTAGGTGATGTATATAATTTTTGATGAATATACTTGCGTTCATCACCTATTTCATGAGGAGATAGAAGTGTTTAGTGCGTGTCCAAATAGGAGAGTGTGCTATGTGATAGCTTCTAATATATTATTTGGGAGATTTCAAATATTTGCAATCAATCATATAGCTTGTATTATTAAGATGTGGCTCACATGGTTAAGACAGGGTGGCTTGAATGGAGAGCAGTCACAAAGAGTGTGTGTGTGACCGAAGCGTTCCTAAGTTGAAGGGGAAATTCTACGGGGCTGCCATGAGAGCAAATAGTACACATAATCAATGATGGGTTTTTAAGAAGTAGCACATCCAAAGTAGTGTGTTACGGAGATGCGGATGTTGAAGAATGGTGTGCGAGAACAATGTCAGGGATAGAATAAAAAATGAAGTCATCTGTAGGGAGTTGATGGTGGAAGACATTGCAAGCAAACTAAGGGAGATTTCAAGCATGGTAGAGGGAGACCGAAAATAACTTATTTGGAAGGTGTTAGAAAAAATATGAAGCGTTTAGATTTATATGAAAATGAGGTTCTCGATCACAAGGGGGAAGGAAAATTTATGTGGATGATAGGAATGATTAATTTTGGTTCACGTAGTCGACAACAATTATGGCCTTATAGGACTAAGGCTTTAATTAATTAATTGAATCATATAGTTTGTATAGTCCACTAAATTGAGGGAAAAATTCTACCGCACAAGGCACAACATTAGGTCACCACTTCTTTATAGGACCGAATTTTAAGCTTTGAAGTATTGCACCATACATAGATGAGTGTAACATAGATATTATTACGTTGGATGTGTAAACATACAAAAAGGTCAAAATAAGGAATGAGGTTATTAGGAAAATGATAGGAGTTTCTGTTACTGGGAGGAAAAATAAAAGGTGGTTGAAGGAGGAGAAGTAGATGAACACCTAAACAAACTTGGATAAGGGTGTCGGTGGATATAAGAGGTTCTGGAACTTGAAGAGAAGTTGGATTTTTGCAATATACTTTTGTGATTCCTTTATTGATTTATTCCAAGCTGCCCCAAATTATTTTGGGACTAAGGCTTTATGTTGTTGTTGCTTCCAATAGATACATTTGCAAAAAGAATAGTGAGAACTAGTACACAGATAAGTAGGATCAAAATTAGAGTCGACTAATAATAAATTTCGGAAGGACAATGTGATTTATTCTTGCAGTTTACTCAATGTGATGTTGAAGTTTCTTTGCATTAATGCTAAATCTTTTCTTGCATTTTAGGGATTACTGAAGTACAGAGTAACAACGCCATAAATTCATTGTAATTTTCCTTTGTTGCTTGTTTTTGGTAGTACTTTAGCTAATCAATTAAACAATTTTATACTCTGCCAAATGAGTTTGTTAAACAAACCTGTGTATGTTAGTTGTGCTGGATACACATGATAAGAGGGGTAGAATACACGCACACATTTCAATTATAGAGAAACAAATTGGAATAACAAGAGTACAAGACATACTATGCCACTAAATTATTATACAATAAATGATAGCTCAAAATATGCATTAGCAAGGGTTACACATGCTAAGTACCAAAATAAAACCAGCAAAAAAAAAAAAAAAAAAAAAAAAGCATTCCATGACGAGGCTTAAAATAAAGGTAAGATGTGATCACAAAGTTATGGAGTACCTGCCAGTCATCAATGGATGAAGTTGTAAATATATGGAGAATGTGGTGTCCGCTAGGAGCCAAAGAAGAATCAAGAATGGTGGGAATGCTTAAAAATATACTGCCATAAGCCTCCTCTAATTTTTCCCAGTCACTCTGTAGGACAAAGAAACAACACCCCATCAATTGATTTATCTTTGGAACAAAGACATAAATAATTGCCAAAAGAGTAATCACCTCAAGAATGAAATGGTGGCAATCCGTTTCTGGAGGTAAAACTTCAGCTTTAACTCCCATGTGTATTGAAAGAAAGGATGGAGCCTTAACATATATTTTTTGAAAATCTCCCTCTCCTTTTGGAAGTTTCTCAGCTTTCAAAAGCCTGCCTGCAGTGGAAGACATCCACTAGTGTGACCCTTGACAAAAATTGCAAATTCCAGAAAACATAAGGACGCAAAAATATGGCTCCTCGCCTAAACTTACCAAAGGTATCCCATCTAGTCGCATTTGAAATGATGGTTTTGGCATAAAATGCAGTTCCATCAGAGAGCTTAACACCAACCTGTTATATTTACACATAAAGGGCATAAGCACGAGTCCTATTTTTCTAGTGAGCCCATTAAATCTCCATTGATGTACCCCGTCATCCGAAGCTAACATAAACTTACAGCTTTTCCATGCTCCAGAATGATGTCAACCACATTTGCTTTGTAATGTATCTTGCTTCCTTGATCAGCTAAACCTTGTGCAAGAGATTGAGCAATTCTACCAACACCTCCAACAGGATAATTGATCCCTCCAAAGTGCCTGTCACATAAAACCTATCATAGAGCATATTAAAAGAAATAAATTAAACAGATACTTCTGTAGTCTAAACACCAAAAAAAATCTCATACCATACTTGCATTTATCATTGGGGTTTGCATCGCATTAACAGTGCTGACAATAAAACACTGCAAAGAAAAATATTTAACAATCAGATCAAACTATCATTCTCCATGCTACAAAGTATATCAGTGTACTGAACTTTTAAGATAAAAAAGTACGTTGTAGTTACCTCGGCATCTATAAAGGACAGCAACTGTGGGTCTTTAATGTATTTACGAGCGATTGCTCCAGCATTTTGAGGCAAATAATAGGCTGCAAATGCAAGTAGCATGTAGTCAACTTTCAATGTTGAGCAGCTGATAATAGATGTGCCAAAGAATTTCTCTTTATAGCAAGTAACAACAAGCATTATAAGTTTTACAAAAAGCATAATGATGAGCAAATAATTTGTTAGACATTGACTCTATCTTAAAACTCATCCTTAATTCAAACTTAATTTGTCTTCCCCAAAGGCCCGAAATATTACCTATCTTCATCTATAACACATTTGGAAATTCATTACATTATTCAAGAAGCTAACACAAATTAATTGTAAGTATAACATAGCCCCTACCAATCATAGAGAAAATGGGACTTATGCACACAAAGCCATCTAAGGATCTTGCCACCAGTCAAAACAAAAACTTTATTAGGTATAATGTTCTCTTCAGAAAAATAGGAGCATATTAAGATTACTGATTTATTCACGCAGCGTAGAGATTACGAAGTATTACAATTCTTGCTTCTAAAAAAATAGGTCTGCACAGCTGCTAGAAGCAAGGCTGCGGCTTTAAGGCCTCTACTGATGCTTTCGCTGAGGCTCTGCATACTATTTTGTCACAAAGGAAGGAACAGGCGTTTAGTGGTAAATGCAAGACTAGTACAGCTAATTATAGGGATATTACTTTGACCGCTTCTTTTAGAAGTGATGAAAAGCTTTGCATAAGCTGTTCAGCCCTTCCTAGAAGACAGGGGATCCTTCATACATCCTGATAAAGTGTTGCAACTCTATAGTGCTTTTGCTGGTTATGATGGCCTTGTGTAAATTGTGTTGGAGATGATATTTCCTTTTGAACAATGCCCATGATATCATAAGACATTGAAGCTCAACACATAGCACCGTATGCACTTAAACTTACCTTAAACCCAACATATTTTTCCAGTTAACAGAAACACATAATTTTATCCAACAAAACTTATGTTTGAAATCCAACATGAAACTTTAGCGAGCACTTAAAGTAAGTACTTACCAAGGGTTAAGCATTCAAGGGGTTTCCGAAGAAACTGTCCAAAAAGGTAGATAGGTTCCTCAAGTGACTTCAGCTCCAATGAGTTCAGAGCATTGAAGATCTAAATAAATTCATACTATTAAAAACGCCAATTGATGGCAGTGGGAAAACCCAAGTTCAAGCAAGACAAATCACAAAAGTGTAATACAAAACTGACCTTCCAGCACACCCCATAAAATTTGAGAATTCCTTCCTTCTCATGGGGAAATTTAGTAGTCAGCTCAGTGATAAAATCATTGTACTCTCTGTGCACTCTAACAGAAAGATTTTTTGGGAGGTGAAAATGAACAGTAGTTGGGTCTGGTATGACTTCCAACTTACATCCTACCGCAGCTAATGCTTGGGTGATTAAATTCAGATTACCCTGTCCACATTAAAGACATTGGCAAAGAGTAAGATTACTGATGATGTAAACTCACATACAAAACCTCAAACAAATAAAAGACAGAATCCTTAGAATCTAAGATCATGTACATCTAAAGTTTTCATTCCATTTTGAGCTATTTTAAGCTTCCGCTTTCCAATCTTTTATCCGTCTCTCATAGAAGTATCTAAGAGCTGTTAAATTTATAAACTAAAGAGGCAGACAGCTATATTATAAATTAATAATGCAAGGACCCCTCAAGTTTCCTCTCCACCAAAAAAAAAAAAGCACACACATTAAATGATCCATTGAATTAGCAAAAATCTTCACCCAAAAGCAACATGTGAGATATATATAAAATGGCATGCAGCATTTCATATCAGCAAGCCCAAGTATAGTAGGAAGTACCAGTGCCTTATTATGACCTAAAATACTTTATAAATACTATATGTATGCACTTATAAGCTGCAACATAAATATTAGAAGTAGAATATAGGATTACAATAGGTGATGCAATATACCAATATGTAAAGAAATTTAACTTGTGTATTGCATTTGGATTTTCGATTCGAGCATAAAAAGTGAGGAACACACAAGAAAGGGGATGTTTTATCAACAAGTTAATTAATTAACATGACAAAAGAGTAAAAGACCATAATATGTAAAAGCTTAATCAGATCACTGTGGTAGTATGCTGTTCTTGTGGTATTCAGAGCTTGTAAGACAGCAAATATTACTTATTGCCAGAAGTAACATTCTATTTAAGTCCACATCTTAATACTCTTGCATAACACAAAAACACATGCAACATCACCATTCACCAATATACTACTACTAGGATTACATGTTAATTGCACAAATGAAGTATAATCATTTGACTTGAAATAGCTCCTTCTAGTCTGATTGATTGCAACAATACTTAAGAACTTGTAACATCACCATTCACCAATTCTCCACTACACTGATTCCCCTGTTACGCCACATGCTAAGCAATGCCTCTTCCCTAAGCATGCGATTCCCCCTCATCCTTCTCCTTCTTCCACCCTTCTGCTCTTCTTCTTTGAAACGCCACCCTCACCAATCTTCCTAAATTCTGCTTCCTGTTGCTTTGTTTAAACTCTAATTTTTCTTCCCTTCCTTACTAGTTTCTACTACGTTGCAACCCTTGTACTCTCCATCTTCAACCTTGGGTCCTTTTTGCTCTCCCTCTCTCTCTCTCTCCCCTAAGCTCAAAACATTTTCACTATGGTCGCTCTCCGCTGAGTCCATTGTAGTGTACCCCAAACCACAAGTCCACAACCCTAGAAACCAGAATTTTTCTTTTTCTTTACTATTATGTAAAAAATTAAATAAAACTTATTATTCAGAATTGGGTGGCTTTGAAGATTTTAATTAAATTAAGTCCCTTTTTTTTCGAGTTGGGGTTCATTTTGCAAATCTAATTAAATGGAATTCCTGTCGTTTTTTGCATTTGAGTTTGTTTTAAAGATCTAATTGAATTGAATTTATTTAAATCATTGGTTATTAACCTACTTGCTAATCAGCTACTTCTAGTTGATTAATCTCCTTATCAATGAACAATTTTTTATTGGTACTTAGAGAACAATTGCCTTTAGGTGATGTATATAATTTTTGATGAATATACTTGCGTTCATCACCTAATTTCATGAGGAGATAGAAGTGTTTAGTGCGTGTCCAAATAGGAGAGTGTGCTATGTGATAGCTTCTAATATATTATTTGGGAGATTTCAAATATTTGCAATCAATCATATAGCTTGTATTATTAAGATGTGGCTCACATGGTTAAGACAGGGTGGCTTGAATGGAGAGCAGTCACAAGAGTGTTGTGTGACCGAAGCGTTCCTTAAGTTGAAGGGGAAATTCTACGGGGCTGCCATGAGAGCAAATAGTACACAATAATCAATGATGGGTTTATAAGAAGTAGCACATCCAAAAGGTAGTGGTTACGGAGATGCGGATGTTGAAATGGATGTGCGAGAACAATGTCAGGGATAGAATAAAAAATGAAGTCATCTGTAGGGAGTTGATGGTGGAAGACATTGCAAGCAAACTAAGGGAGATTTCAAGCATGGTAGAGGGAGACCGAAAATAACTTATTTGGAAGGTGTTAGAAAAAATATGAAGCGTTTAGATTTATATGAAAATGAGGTTCTCGATCACAAGGGATGGAGGAGGAAAATTTATGTGGATGATAGGAATGATTAATTTTGGTTCACGTAGTCGACAACAATTATGGCCTTATAGGACTAAGGCTTTAATTAATTAATTGAATCATATAGTTTGTATGTCCACTAAATTGAGGGAAAAATTCTACCGCACAAGGCACAAACATTAGGTCACCACTTCTTTATAGGACCGAATTTTAAGCTTTGAAGTATTGCCACATACATAAGATGAGTGTAACATAGATATTATTACGTTGGATGTGTAAACATACAAAAAAGGTCAAAATAAGGAATGAGGTTATTAGGAAAATGATAGGAGTTTCTGTTACTGGGAGGAAAAATAAAAGGTGGTTTGAAGGAGGAGAAGTAGATGAACACCTAAACAAACTTGGATAAGGGTTGTCGGTGGATATAAGAGGTTCTTGGAACTTGAAGAGAAGTTGGATTTTTGCAATATACTTTTGTGATTCCTCTTATTGATTTATTCCAAGCTGACCCCAAATTATTTTGGGACTAAGGCTTTATTGTTGTTGTTGCTTCCAATAGATACATTTGCAAAAAGAATAGTGAGAACTAGTAGCACAGATAAAGTAGGATCAAAATTAGAGTCGACTAATAATAAATTTCGGAAGGACAATGTGATTTATTCTTGCAGTTTACTCAATGTTGATGTTGAAGTTTCTTTGCATTAATGCTAAATCTTTTCTTGCATTTTAGGGATTACTGAAGTACAGAGTAACAATCGCCATAAATTCATTGTAATTTTCCTTTGTCTTGCTTTTTGGTAAGTACTCTTAGCTAATCAATTAAACAATTTTATACTATGCCAAATGATGTTTGTAAACAAACCTGTGTATGTTAGTTGTGCTGGATACACATGATAAGAGGGGTAGAATACACGCACACATTTCAATTATAGAGAAACAAATTTGGAATAACAAGAGTACAAGACATACTATGCCACTAAATTATTATACAATAAAATGATAGCTCAAAATATGCATTAGCAAGGGTTACACATGCTAAGTACAAATAACCAGCAAGTAGTATGCACTTCTAAGATAGCTCAAGTGCTTGACATCACATCCTATGATTGTAATTTGGCTTAAGAGGCTTAATTATAAGCCTTAGACATTACTTTAATCCATGTTAATTGTTGAAGGTTATCTGCCTTATTAGTAGTCATAGCTGACTATCTTAGCATAATATGCAAAAGATAGCTCAAAATGATAGAAGTTGAGTGTACAAGGCATTACTGACTACATCCATTCTAAACCCACCCCTACACTAACTACTCGGAGCACGGCAGAACCACTACATACTAGTGAAATTCTGAAACACTTCAATTCCTAAACACCTAAAAAATAACAGAAATAACAAATACAAGATAAAAAAACACACAAACAGTAAACATTAAACACATAACTAACCTTATCACTGAACCCAAACATTACCGACGAACCGACGTCGAATGTATACCCATCTTTCTGATAGAACCCAGAACTACCACCAGGGATCACATACTTCTCCAACACCAAAACTTTTGCACCCTTCACAGCTAATTGCGTTGCTGCAACCAACCCACCAATCCCAGAACCAATCACAATGGCATCATATTTCTCTCTCGCTTCGCCGCTGCCACTGCTGCTTTCTCTCTCCCCCACCACTTCATCTGCACTCATCACTGCATTTGACCTCCATTTCATACCCACCTTTCTTTTAACCATCCCATCAAACCCAATTCCCAAACACCCATAATTTGCACATGATTCCACCTTTTCTAAACCATAAATCCCCAAATTTTCACCTTTACTATTGAAATTAACTGAATTTGGAACAACCCATGAGCAAAACATCATCAAGTTTCGATTTTTTCTTTTGGGTTTGGAGGAATTTAAGTGGGTATTTCGGAAATCACTTGAGCAATGAAAGCAGCAAAGTTTTTTCAAATTTGTGTTAGAAAGCCTAGAATTAGAAATAACCCTTGTATGCTTAGTGGAAGACCAACAAGTGAAGTTAGATTTTTGGGGCTCTATGATATAATGAGATGAAAGTGAGTTGTGGAAATTGTTGGCGTTGAGAGATGATATTGGAATTGAGGATGGAAAGTTTGCGAGGGAAAACATAGTGATGAATTGGTGATGGTAGAATGAATGAATGAATGAATGATTTCTGAAGTTCTAAGGATCACTGCTTTGATAATTTGGTTTGACTAACAAGTACTGCCAATTGATTATTTGCGACAAATGAATATTACCAATTGAATATTCTCATAAATAATACCTTTTTGTTGCAAGTAATTAATTACGAAGGTAGTATAATTTTGGCCCTGGTGACATCCGATTAATTACAATCAATAAATGAAATATTATTACGGTATTTCATAATAATTTATGTTATTACATTTTATAAATTTTTGGTTTTATGTGAAATGATGGTCCTCTAAGTATACGAGGTTTTTTCTAGGACCTTTAAAAGATTTCTTGCTTCAGATTGAAGTTTTTTCTCGAACTTCGAGCATTTGACGACCGTAGGAATGAGTAGTGACATAATTAACCACACAGAACATGAAAAGGAGGACGATAGAACGGCAAGTGTGTGGGTGGATGGAACGACATGGTGGAGGTAATGTCGACCATGAGCTAGATACATAGGCCTCCTTGGAAGATACGACTGAGTGGCTTAATTTGGTGGTGGTGACTAGGTGGCTTAGCTTTGTAATGGTGGTTTAGTACTGGTTTACTTCAGCTTAATTTTAGTTAAGTTCACTTCAGCTCCAAACAATTTAATTTAAGTTCCAAGCAGTTCAGTTAAATTCAACTTCTAATTTCCTTTTCTCATAAACAATTTATTTCAGCTATTTCTAGTTCAGATGTAGTTACATGCCCTTAATATGAGTTGTAACACCCTGGATTTTCCTAAATTCCTACTTCTCATTTTTCCGGAAAACATAGTAAATTAATAAGAATTATATTTATTAAAACTACTAATCATGGAAAAACCAAAGTATTACCGCCACCGTGATAACGGCTAAGACATTTATCAAAGTACTACAGCGGAAGTCTTAAAACCAAAACAATTTAAAACTAAACTTCAACAACTTCAAATTAAAATCAACTTTAAATATATTACACTTCGGAACCATGTTAATAGCCCTTAAAAACCAAACCAAAACTAATATTAAAAGTCTTTTGAAATCCAAACATCCAAAACAAAGGTTAGTCTTCATAAGCAATAAAAATAAAGCAAAACTACAAACACAGCAAACACTCTCACTCCATCCCATCATGAATGACTTATGCCCACTTGTACCTGCAACTTTTCTTTTACTAGACAACTATTCACCACAAGTGGGTCATCGTAGGGCCAAGTCCAAGACAAAGTCATGCACACAAAACAAACAGTCAGCAAAGCTGAGTACATAACTACTAAAGACTTGTAACAACAATAAGAAATAAAACATGCACTCAACTTACCTTTGACAACCTTTTTCCTATACATGAACTCAATTAAATTAATTACTATATATAAAACTATGGATCCTGCATCGAACAGGTTTCCTCCATAAAAATCATCGCCCTATTGTGTACAAGTTGGGGAGCAACTCCCAAAAGATATTACTATGTCACATAAAGTGACGGATATCCAGCGCATTAAAAATATAAAAGAGTACAACGTCTTGTACTCCAATTAGGAGTCATAGACCATTGTTCCATACGACTCCCCCATTGTTCATATTCAAGGTATATACGTTCCAAGAGTTTTGATGCAAGTCATTTTACTCTTTACGTGATTTAACAGGTTTAACAATGTTATGACTCTCATACAATATCACATAAAAACATGTATCCAATCAAGTAAGCCAATTTAATTTCTTCAATTTAAGGTGATTTCAAATTAAACTTATGTGTGTCCTTTAATTAAACTGAACCTCCTGTACCACACATTAACTGTGAGTAGCTAATAATTTGCTTTCTTCTTGACCACACATTAAACTGTGAGTGGCAACATGTCTAAAAATAATTGCTCATAACTTCTTTTAATTATGTGAATAAAAATTCACAACTATATTTCTTGTTGATTAAGTAACTAACCTACTTTAAAATAACTTCCTTCCTTGATCAATGAACTATTGGCCAAATTAAACTGATTATAACATTCCAATTCAAGCTTATAATAATTAAACTTTCTATTTAACATGGAATGTCATCAAACTTTAAAAACATGCTACTAACAAACTTGACATGCATATAAATTCATGATTCAAAACAAGCATACAAGATTTCATGTAATCAAGAATTGTTCAAGCATGCATTCTAACTCCTGTGTTTGTCTTTAGTACTTACGTACCTTGTATAATAACTGTGCTCCGCCACAGCTTCTAGAAGTGGACTAGTTCAAAGTCTCCTACACAAGGAAAAACCGAACTAAATTAAAACTTTGTTGACTAAATTCTACAACAACTATAACCAACTTTTAAATTTGGAACTTTGTCCAAAACTTCCTTATATGGTCTCTATTCAATTCCATACTTCACTTTTCTTATCTATTGCAATACTACTTAGTTTTCGGGATTTAATTATGCTTTATAAAACCTTAATAAAATTTTTATGCCACTTTATAAAAGTGGATAGCAATCTAAATTATCAAACTCCTTGAAAACCTCCGAAAACAACACCAATCGATCATACAATGTATTACTTAACTTATATGATTAATCTATGCTAGTTACATACTTTAAAAGCTTAATTAAGTTATTTATAAAATCTGAACAGCATGTTAAACATGTTTAAAATCACTTTTAAACTCCATAAAACATACTAAAATTTATATAGATCAATATAGAATTAATGTGTGAACATACTAGTACAATTTGGACACTTAAAACTTAATTTAACTTGTTTTTATTAAAATTTCAGATTTATTTATAAACTTTAAAGTCATGAAAAACTTATAAAAAGTCATAATTTCATGCCAAAACACCTCTACAATCTACTAACATATTTATGAAATCAATCTAGGCTTTAGAACAATTTTTCATATGCCAAAACATGTTCATAATATTTATTCAACTCAAATTCATGATTATAAAATTTGGACAGCTTTATAAAATAAGTTTGAAACCCTTAAAAATCAATCTAAACTTAATAACATCATCATAAATTCACCCAATTCAACAATAATTTATGATCATAATATCAAAGTTTAGAACATAAAAATTCATAAAATCATAACTTCATAAATTTTTCAAACCCTAATTTACAATTTCATGAACAACAAAATTAATTCATGCCTTAAAACAATTCATACTTATATCAAAACAGGGTTAAACTTATAAAAACATGATTAAACATAATTATAAACATGAATTTGCAAGATTGAATCAAAAATAAAAAAGGAATTTTTTTTTTTATAAGTTTCGAAAAAACCAAAAAACGAAGGGAGGAGGTGCAGTGGTGGCGCGCGGTGGCCGGCTGGGTGGCGTCCGGCGGTGGCAGCAAAGGGGGTCCGGCTGGGCACGGATCCCGAGGCAGCTCCAAAAAAAATTTTTTTTCGAAATTTCCGAATTGAATTTTTTTTTTCGGAATTTGCAAGTCTCTTTTGTTTTTCTCCCTTTTCTCTCTAGATTTTTGGAATCCTAATGACTAGTATGATCATGAAAAGTTGAAATTTTAGGTTTTATAGGGTATTTATAGGCCCCAAAGGAGGATTTTGGTGAGACTCATACATACTCCTAAATAAATTAGGAAACCTTTGAAATCTATATTTAGAAGCTTTTAAAATATTTTTAACCATAAAAATATTATTTAAGAATACAAGTAACTACTTTCAACCAAAATTGGCTATTTATTTTATTTTTACTAATTCCTTTTTATTTAATACTTCTATTGAACATAATTTTCAATAAAAATATTAAAGTTATACGAATAAAATACGCATAATTCAAAAATACTTTGTTTAAATACGTGAAAATGTAGGGTACTACATGAGTGACATCAATAACTCAAGTGTCAACAATGATTGGTGGTGGATGGTGGTAGAGTGGCAGTTGTTGGGTGGAGGGGGTGATGATATGGTTATGGCTAAATAAAAAATGGTTAAATTAATATAATTAATGATTAATCAAATTTAATTTCTTAGTTTGAATTTAATTGAACAAAGTTTGACAAATTAAGGGTAGCTCATGGATTTTGTTAAAGGTTAAGGACACAATTTTTTTGAAACATTAAGGGTTCTTTATGCATTTTGCAAAAGTTTAGGGGTATCACGTAAAAAAGTCATTTCATGAATTTTTGATTTCACTAAATATTTGCTTTTATAACTCTTACATGTAGCTCCATTTGTTTGGATAGAATAAACTTTTCATGGAAAATAATTTTCTAAGAAAGATAATTTTCAATGGGAAAAATAAAATTACTCCCTCCTTTCCTAAATGTTATACGTTTAGAATTTTGACACCACTCATAAAATGATATATAAAACATAATATAGACATATGTGGTCTTGTTTGATTCATCTCAATAGCAACGTTATTAATATCCAATTATTATAAATATTACATATACACAACAAAAGATATTTAAGATCAAATAAGTACATTAACATATGTGCAAGTCAAAAAAATATAAAACAAATGGGAACGATGGGAGTATAAAAGAAGTTTTCCTTTGCTTGCTTTAATGGGAGAAAACCCATACGGAAAAAGAAAAATGAAATAAAAAGGGGAAGAGAGATATAATGAGAGAAATAGAAGAGTAAATAATAGGAGGGGAAATGTGGCATACCTTGTATGCAAATGGAAAACGGGTTTTCATTTTTAAAGTGAAGTTTTCCACTTTTGAAAAAATTGATTTCCAACCTTACCAAACCAAACTAAGATAAATGGAAAAATAATTTTTCTGATAAATGTTTTGCTCTCTTTCACCTTATAGTATGTTTGGATAACAAGTTTAAAAGAAAAAAAAGGGGAGAAATATAGAAGGAAGGGGAGAGGAAAGAAAAGGAGGGGGAAGGGAGCTCCATTTTCGTTTCAAATCTCTCCAAATTTGGAAGTATAGTGTTTATTAAAGGAGGGAAAATGGCATGGATCTCGCTATCTCCCTCTTCCCCCTTTTCCCAACCAATTATCCAAACAAGGGAGCTTGTACTCTTTTCTGTGTCTTCCCTTCCTTTCTCCCCATTTGCTTGTATCCAAACAACGCGTTAGGACTACTTTTCCGTAACATATTGTTTGGATTAAGGGTGTACAAAACAGGATAACAGAATTTTCTAATCCGGAATTCCAAATATCCAAACTTTCGGAAACCAAAAATCTTATCCCGTATCTGTTTCGAAAAAACTAAAATTTTGGAATTCCGGATATCTAGAAAATAATCCAGAATTCTAGATCCAGATTTTTTCATCAAATCCCTCTTAAAGCGCTTCAATATCATCTAAAAAAACGGATCGGAAAACTAGAAAATCGGATATATCAAGTTTTCCGATTTTCATTTTCCTTACAAATCTAGAGCCCACAACTTATACATTCCATTCCGGTTTCGTTTTGGTACATGGTTTTAAAAACCAGATATGCGATCCGGCTTTTTAATATTTTTAAAAACCGGAACGCATAAGAAAACTGGACCAGATATTCGACTTTTGGAACGGAAATTCGAAAATCCGGATCAAAAATTCGGAATTAGAATTTTTTGCATACCCTAGTTTTGATAGCTAGTTTGAAGGCAAAAAGCCAATTGACCAGATTGGTTAAAAAATAGACCCATTGCGACAATTTGTTAAAAAAAGTTGCTTCGACGACATATTAGTAAAATAACTAACCTTATGCGACAAATGAGTAAATTAAATAAGCTCTGATAACATCCCAAATAATCTAAAAATTTCCGACAAACCATTCACAAATGTCTAATTTTTTTTTTGGTTTAAATTCATTCACTAATTTTAGTTTCCAATTATTTTTTTCGACCCCTATTTTTACTTCTCTAAGGGTGTGTTCGGTAAAACTAGCTGTAGCTGTTGGCTGTTAGCTTTTAAGTAGTTGTGAGTTGTTAAATTGTAGCTGTTAAAGTTTAGTTGTCGAGCTAGCTGTTAATAATATGAGTATTTGACAAATGTAGCTGTTAATAAATTATTATTTGCCAAAAATGAAAAATAAAAAAATACCAAGTCAAAAAAATTAAAAAAAAAATAATTATTTACCAAAAAGTAAAATAAAAAAATAAATTTTCAAGTTAAACGCTACTTTTTTTTTTTTCCTAAAAGCTATCTTTTATAGCTTTTTACAAAAGCTAGTTCAAAAGTTACATATCTTCAAAAGCTACTCCAAACACTACCTTACCAAACAACGATAATTTTTTAGGGTAGCTTTTTGACTAGGTTCAAAAGCTAAAAGCTACCCCAAAAGCTCTTGCTGAACACACCTTAAATCCTTAGTCAGCTATTCTATTTTCCAACTTCATTTGTATTTCCTAACAATTGGAGTAGCAAAATTAAATGAGAAAATTTAAATATGGAAATTACAATAAAATAATTACATTAATGAATTAAATTATACATTTCGATAACACTTTATTGGAAATTTTTAGAATTTTTGAACAAAATATTGTCGGAGTTTACTTTTTTTTACTCAAATGTCTTATAAGACTATTTTTTTTAATATCGTTGGAGCAATTATTTTTAGCAAATTATCATAAAGGATTTTTTTTTTTACCAATGTAGTCAATTGGCCGAAAGGGAAGAGAGGGGGGAGTCGAAGAGAAATAGGAGGAAGAGGAGGGGAAAGTGTAGGTGGGAGGAGGAAAGTTTTATTTTCCTTCAAAATCTTTGCGGTTAGAGGGATAATGCTTATAAAATATATATAAAAAAAAATGTTATCCCCATTTTCTATGGCTACCTATACTTTATTGTATCGGAACAATGCGTTTAAAAAAAAAAACTGCCACAGAAAAAAAAAAAAAAAAAACCGCCAAAGATCCGTATCATGTACCGTTGATCCATAATTTTGGGGAGGGGTTGGGAAGAGTGGGGGAGGTGGTGAATGGAGGGGGAGCGAGGGCAAAAGAAAGGGGGGGGGGACAGGGGGGGACGCGAGGGAAGAGGTTGAAGAGGGGGGGGGGGAGGGGTGGGGGAAGGGGGGGAGGGCGGGGGGGGGAGAAGAGGGGGGGGTCACATGCGGGGAAGGGGGGGATAGGGGGAGGGGGGGTAGAGGGGAGGAGGGGGGGGGAGGGAGAGGGGGGGGGGGGGGAGAGGGGGGGGGGGGGGGGGGGGGGGGTGGGGTGGGGGAGGGTGGGGGGGGGGGGGGGGGAAGGGGGGGGGGGGGAGGGGGGAGGGGGAGGGGGGAGGGGGGGGGAGGAGGGGAAAGGGGGGGGGGGGAAGGGGGGGGGGGGTGGTAGGGGGGGAGGGGGGGGAGGGGGAGGTGGGGAAAGAGGAATTGGGGGGAGGGGGGGGGGGGGGGGGGGGGGGGGGGGGGGGGGGGGGAGGAGGAGGGGGTTGGAGGAAGGGGGGGGGGGGAACAGGGGAGAACAGGTGGAGGGGTGAAAATAGGAGGGGACTGTGAACGGAGGTGAGGAGGAAAAACAGGAGAGGGAGGAGGGGGGAAGAAGGGGAGGAAAAGGGGTAAGGGGGGAAGTAGGAGATAGGATGGAAGGAGGAGGGGGGAAGGGGGGGTAATATTTTCTCCTTTTTGTTTTTTTCCCATTTTTGTCATGTTCACAAATCACCACTTCACCTTGTTTAATCATCAATTAACCACACAAAATTCCCTTTTGTTTTCTTCAATTATTTCATTACCATAACCTCTGAATCTACTAACTCCCCTCCTTTCATCACTTTTTTTTTTATCAGTTTCAGGTAATTGATTTAATTTTTTATTATTTTATAATTTGTTGCTTCTAATTACAGTAATTTTCAATTTCCATTCTCCAATTTTCGCCATTTTTTTTTTATAATTATGCTGAAAAATAATTAAAATCGATTTATTATATTTAATTTCACGAAATTAAGTATTTCATTGATAATTTTTTGATTTAGGGTGAGTCAATTGGATCATGGATCGTCTAAGTTCCCCTGCACGCTTAATGATAGTTTCAGATCTTGATCATACAATGGTAACTTCAAATTAATCATTTCAAAATGTTTGGTATTCTTTAATATTATTTTTATGATGCTGAAATCGAATGATTGGATTTTTTGCAATATTAGGTTGATCATCATGATTCCGAGAATTTATCTATTTTAAGATTCAATGCATTGTGGGAATCAAACTATCGACACGATTCGTTATTGGTGTTTTCGACCGGAAGGTCCCCAACTCTTTATAAGGAGTTGAGGAAGGAGAAACCCATGTTGACTCCTGATATCACAATTATGTCTGTTGGTACTGAGATTACTTATGGTAAGTCCATGGTGCCCGACAACGGTTGGGTTAAGGAGTTGAATCAGAAATGGGATAGGGATGTTGTTAAAGAGGAGGCGAGCAAGTTTTCCGAGCTCAAGCCTCAGGTATATTATAGCTTTCGCGTACGTACTTGAATGTTTAAGCTCGGTGAAATTGTCTGACTTTTGTGATTATTAGATGGTTTGTGCAGCTCATCCCTCTTGATTGGTATTATGGTGTTAATTGTTATTGTTGCGTCCTATGTTATTGTCTGCTTTCAGCGATTTAGGGGGAGGGGTTTGAGAGGGTTTTGGACGATGAATAGGATATATAGAGAGTGGTTCATGCAACTAACCCTTTTTATTGGGGTTAAGGTGTTGGTTGTTGTTGTATAGGATGGGGTCTCATTGGTGAGGTTGACATGAGGCGTTGTTGGACAGAAAGTGTTTATTGCAGGATGAAGATAATCTTCTAAAAGAAGTGATCGTTGTTTGATGAAAATTAAATGCTCCTCCACAACTGATAATGCTTAAATACTTGTAATAAAAGTAGGATAATTAGTATGATAGCGATAGAAAAGTCTCTTTCCACGCCAATTTTGACTTGATAACTACGGCGTACATGTTTTGATTTCTAAACTTCTGTGATTAATGCAGTCTGAGACAGAGCAACGACCACACAAAATTAGTTTTTACGTTGAGAAAGATAAAGCACGACAAGTGATGAAAGCTCTTGCTGAGACACTGGAAAAGCGTGGGGTAATAACTTCTTTCATTCTCGAAGGATCTGTTTCTGTTTCGTTTTTCCTTCCTTCCCTTCATTATTAGAAATTAACGTTCATTTGGTTTTTCGTCGAATTTTCCAGTTGGATGTAAAGATTATTTACAGTGGAGGAATCGACTTGGATATATTGCCACAAGGTGCTGGGAAAGGACAAGCCCTTGCGTATTTGCTTAAGAAGTTCAAGTCTGAGGGAAAATCACCTGTCAATACCCTTGTGTGTGGTGATTCTGGAAATGATGCTGAGCTCTTTAGCATTCCTGAAGTTCATGGTGTTATGGTTGGTTGTTAGATTACTTCTCTATCACAGTTCACATTCTCCAAGGCAGGTGTAGTGACTTTTGCTGTAGTAAATGTATGCAGGTTAGCAACGCTCAAGAGGAATTGTTGCAGTGGCATAAGCAAAATGGTAAAGGCAACACCAAGATTATCCATGCAACTGAAAGATGTGCTGCTGGTATAATACAGGCTATTGGACACTTCAACCTTGGTCCTAGCATCTCTCCCAGGGATGCTATGGATTTTACTGAATGTCAATTGGAGCATGTAAACCCGGGTCATGAAATCGTGAAATTTTACTTGTTTTATGAGAGATGGAGGCGTGGAGAAGTTGATAATTCTGAGTCATACTATGCCAGCCTCAAATCAGTCTCTGTATGTTATGATTTACCTTTATTTTCCTCTTCTCTTTTTTGGTTTAATTTGCATATGCCTGTAGTTGGTATGTAGTGCATTTCTTGATTTTTATTTTTATTTATTTATTATTTTTTTTTTGTTGTTCCTGGTAATTTTTGTTCTGTTCTGTATTTTAGTTCTTAAGCTTTTTTTCCCCCTTGAAGATCTTCCCTTTTTATGGTGTTCACAACAACTTTCACTTTTTCAAACTAGTTGCCATGTATTTCTAGTACAAGTATGCTTTGTTATACATTCAACCCTGCATCTTTATTCTTTCCCAATTAAGAGCTGGTTAATTTATTTCCATGGGATTTGCAACATTTACTATAAACGAAAGCTGTAAACTAGATGCATCAAATGTTTTTATGTATTTATTTATTATTATTCTTTTATTAAGATATCATTTCTCTGAGTCTGTCTCTCTTCTTATCACATCCATCTCTGATTTCACGCTCTGTATTACACTCACAAGCAAATTTGCCCAGAAGTTAAGTCCTGTCATTGCAAATAAAGAGAAACGGAGGTAGTATAAGCTTATAGTTATTGGGAGTTCTCTCCTTTTGTGGTGTACCTATAGCTTTGATGATTACCATTACAGGCGCGGTTAAAATTGATTACTGGTTGAATGTTTGAGCATCTAGTAAAAACTTGATGGCTAATGATGGAGATATGCTATTTGCATTAGATAATGTTAGAGAATGGTGTTACACTTGTATCTATTTACTTGAGAGTGAAATTTTTTATCATTTTTTGTGTTGGCTTTGGGCTACTGCCTCAAGATTGTATTTGAGAAGAAGTCAAGGAGCAAAGAGTAGTGTCGTGTCATTGAAGATCAATGCTACATATATTTCTTGTATATTCTATGATGCAGAAATTGTTCCCACACAAATGATAATTTTCAACAGTTTTTTGAGGAGTATAATTTTTTGGACATGGAGATTTAGTACATTTTGCTGTGTGTTATTCCTTTTATGCATGTAATAGTATAAATGTGTTCTGAATTGATATCTTTCTGATATATCTGATTTTCTTTTTTTGATATATTCGTGTTGAACTTAGACAACTTGAATGCTTGATGATTTTCCCACTCTGCTTTTGGCAGTTTGCGGAAGAGAAGTTTCAAGTATTTTTTTGTATATTTCCTTTCTCCGTTACAACTGCATGAATATAATATGTTTTCATACGATTGAGAGCTTTGTGTATTATTCAAATGTCAAATGGTAGGACTCTGCCTGAATATCATAGTGAATTGCATTTTGTTTCTTCATGCTATACTGTGCCTGTATTCTTCCAAAACTCTATTTGTTTAACCTAATGTGGATCTTCCTGTATTTCTGCTATTATAGCATCCTTCAGGGGTTTTCATACATCCATCTGGTGAGGAGCTCTTGCTTCATGGCACTATTGATAAGCTCAGAAAATGCTATGGAGATCGTCAGGGAGCAAAATACCGGGTTTGGATTGATCGCCTCTTGCCAACAAGGATAAGTGATGATGCATGGCTTGTGAGGTTTGAAAAGTGGGAATCAACTGGTATGACTGTTTTCCTTAAAAAAAATCTACCTTCCTGCATCTTATTTTTCCTGTTTTTATTCATGTTATGCTCAATCTTTATTATTGTCATTCAATACCTTTCCTCATTTACAATTGTGTGCGACACTACTACATTTTAGTATTTGTTGAGTCCAACAGGCTTGTGAATGTCATGAGGAAGTCTATGGTATTGGTGGGGTAATTTGTCATTTTTCCAAGTGGAATATTCAACAGAGCAATTAAGCTTATCACATGTTCTATGATGAAATATGACTGGAGGTGAATAGGTGATGATTAGGGTGATTTGTTACTTGGCATTATAAAGTTTTATGTACTGTCTAATATAAGGATAGCTAATTGCCTAACTGTCGCAAATGTCACTTTGAATCTGACTGCTAATTGCAATGCTGTGGCAAAACTATACTACTGCTTCTAAATATTTTAGTTGCTTTATTGTTTAAGATTATTTCTTTGAATTACTTTTGTGATTTACGATAGCATTTTTTCAACTGATGTTATATTGAAAACTTATTAAAAGAATATACTCAAGGTATACATTCTGTACACTTGAGAGTCTGTTCCTTTTCACCCATTCTTAAGAGAGGTAGAGAAGGAAAGAGAGAGAGAGAGTGAACCACCTAAGATAATTAATTTTACCAATGAGATATAGAGCAAAAAAAGAAAGAAAAAAAAAAAAAGTAAATTTTCATAAAGACAAATATGTTGAAGAGATGGAAATTTGATTTTCATCTGTTATTATTTGTGTGCTATTGACTTAAGTATTAAGTAGAATACTTTCGAATTAAAGTTACTTTTATTAGAATTACAAATACAAATAAAAACAAAATTTCAAGGTTAATTATTAACTTAGGCCATGTTCTCCTCGTCTTATTTTTACTTATTTTCAGCAATAATAAGTTCAGCTCAGCAATAATAAGTTTCAAGCCTTAATTGTTGATGATTTCAGCAAAAATAAGTTCAGTTCAGCAAAAATAGGTTGAGGAGAACAGGGCCTTAGTACAAGTACTTCGTATGTAATAAAAAGATTTTCTATTGGTAATAGGCCTGGATCTATATATGATGTGTTAACGGTAGGGGCAAGGAGGTGAGGAGAAGGAAAGGATTGGGTCCGAAGAGTTAGCTTGCATTTTTTTCTAAAGCTTTCAAACATTTAAAGGCTTTAGATTTAATTAGATCATGATAATGTTTCTAGTTCCCAATTTTTCTCTTTTCTCCTCCAATGTCATAATTAAACACTCAATTTCCCTATAAAAACTTCGATATAACTTCCAAATAACTGGTTTCAAGGGTAAAGCAAATTGCTTCATACTTTCTCAATCAATAATGATATTTTAAAGATAGGCTACGATAAAATGATGAAAAAGTATCAGTCCCAAAATAATGTGGGGTCGGCTAGACATGAATTAGTAAGTGGAATCGCAACAGCCATCTGTAAAAATTCTCTCCCTGTTCTTCCCTATTTAACATTAGATTCTCTGTAAGCCCCAACAACCTCATATCTCCACTAACATCCCTCATCCAAGTTTGCTTAGGTCTTCATTTACCTGTTCTCCGTCTATCCTATTGCCACTCACTCTTCCAACCTCCTTACTGGTGTGTTACTCGGTCTCTGTCTTATATGTCCAAACCATCTTAGGCGGTTTTCCTTCATTTTATTCGCAATAGAACAATCCCCACCTTCCTAATAACCTCACTCCTTATTTTATCCTTTCTTGTATGCCCACACACCCAACATAGAATACAGTAATACACTTCTCTACCATACTCATCTCATGGAAGTGACAATATTCTAAATCCTAACATTCGGCTCTATAAAGCAATGCCGGCCTAATGGTTCTGTGGTAGAATTTTACTTAAATTTGTTGGGCGTATCCTGATCACATAGATATCCATAGGCTCCCATAAAGATAGCCTTGGATGCTATGTTTAAAATCTGTACCAGAAATTTGTTGATTGTAGTATGGGCTGGAATAATATTAGAAGAACATGCTACAATGCCAGAGTTCCCCCACCAATTGCTTATTGCTGTGTGCTAGCCTTCTATGCAATCTGAATTGAACTGATCTTTTGCTCATTTAGTCTATCTTCATTTAAAAGAATATAAAATGATTGATTAAAATGCATGTATCAGCTTTATAACTCTTTACTGATGAAGAGCTGGCTTTCTCTGCACGCTTTGTGTGGGCCTCTGTTTGCTTACTCTTTCCTTATCTGGGTTGGGCATTGAAGAGTGTGACAACCAGCAACAGAATAGTCAATCTAGTAGTCTGTTATGATTTAAGTAGCTTAAACATTATTGTCCGAGATGATGTTTTAGAATTGAAGAAGATAAAAAAGAGTTTTCACTACTGAACTTAAGAGTACAAGTAAAATAGAAGAATCTAGCATCCAAGAGGGTTGATTCTCGTTATTGAGAACAACTAAAACTCTCCAATATGTATATAGAGGTATTGAGTTTTCTTTTCATCCCCTTTCCGTAACTAACGAAGTGCCATTTTCTTCAAGTGAATAACAATATCATTATGGAATGTGGTGTCGATTCTATAATAATCCTAATCATGGATTATTTGTAAAGTAAATACTCCAATAAATAATTGAAAATAAACAACTACAGACATTATTGGGGTGACTTGCTAAAATGATGCCAACTGCCAAGTGACGGATTCCTATGTCATCTTTTCTATTTTGCCTTCAACTCTTCATCAACTCCCCCC
>PYUH01000580.1:212642-283756 GCA_016808085.1 Suaeda aralocaspica | reverse complement strand
CCCCCCCCCCCCCCCCCGCTCTTTTCCTCTCTCTCGTCAGTTTATTCCTAACAGTAGTTCATTTTCTTTTGATTTTATGATGGTCTTTTGACTTCACACAGCTAGTTAATTAATACCCACACATCATATATTATCTTTGACATAAGTTGTGTGGAGGGGTGTCGGCACGGGAGAGTGGGTTGTTCACTTCAACCTTGGTTTAGTCCTGACTGCCAATTGAATTGTAAAAGATTTTAGAGCTACAAAGAGATACTACTTTCTTGTATTCGAACAATTGTGCCTATGAACCTACTTTTTGATTTGCTTTCCACTGATTGAAATTTGGTTTGTGTTTTAAGGTGATGAGCGTCAATGTGGTGTAATGACAACTCTACTGCGATCGAAGGCAAGTGCAAGGCTTTAATATACACTCATTTCCGGTTTTGCTGCTAAGTTAAAGTTTATTGAGTTTGATTGGTTTATTGCGCAGGTTGCCAACTCGTTAAGTGACTTGTTATGGGAGCATGTTCACCAAACATGGCTGGATGGATATGCTGCAAAGGATAACAACACTTGGATGTTGTAGGCTTCCTCCAAATTTTCTGGACAGAGGACATCAGTGTATTCGTTTGTAAAAACTATATATAAGCTATGGATTCATTGTGAACCAGATACTCTTTTAGCTATGATGTCATGGCTGTAAATGTTCCTTATGAATTCACAATAATAGTTACAATTATGTTGTTTTACAATATATGATGAAACCCGAAGTGCCACGAAATAATATTCAAGCATTATTGCTTGGTTAGTTTGTTACATGCTATTCTGCTAACACAGTAAAATGCAACCTAAACTTTTACGCAACACACATTGCTAACATACCCAGGCAAACCGCTCCCTCTATCCGTTTTCATCTCCTAGCTCATTCACAATTTCTTTCCACAACTCCCTCCTCCACCGTATCTCTAACAATTTGATTCCTACAGATTTATAGCTTAAATCATCATATGTGTTTATAATTTATACTTTGAAGATTAAATTAGCTTTTTTTGGTCCAACAAATTGGAGTATAATTAGTCAAAACAACTCAAAGAGTACTAAATGGTAAACTATTATTGCATGAACTTATGATCTTCAAGTCTTCAACTAATTTTAAAGTTCATATTTTTAGGGGAAATTTTACCGTTCATTTAAATTGTTTAAATTTCAAACTAAGGAGAACTTTTTAAAATTGCTTTCACTACCTCACAAATCCTACAAGTCTGATAGTGTTGAACCTTGTAAGGCTTCAAATTTAATTTTTGATTTCTTTTTTTTTTGGTTAAACCAAAAATTATCAAATTTTACATTGCACAGGAATAAAAGGCATATTTTGTCAACATATCTGGATAAGTACAAAATGTCAGTCCTTAGAAAATGGACGTTAAGAAACAAGACATGCAACGAGATGTTAATAATTAAAAAAAGAAAAAGGGCCCAACCGGGTTCGAACCGGTGACCTATTGATCTGCAGTCAATTGCTCTACCACTGAGCTATGGACCCATTAATAAATTTATATTGCAAAATTAATATATATACAAAAGATCAAGAAATGACTATGTTAATCAAATAGCTCAGTTCAGCATGCTCACTGCAAATCCCGTTACAAAATAATTTGTTTCAATTTTTGCACTTAGATAGTTACGTTATAATGAATTGGAGAAAAAGTGTTTCGTATTGCATAATTATACAGTATTGAATTTAAGTCGATAAATGGTGTAAAACGTGATGTAAATATAAGAATAATATATGATGGAAAACAATAGTGCCACGTTATGTTATTTTATCTTTGATCATTTTATATGAAAAAATTTGCAAGAGTTGAGGAAAAGATAAAGAAATATATTGGTGCTAAGAAGCCACAACTATAAGGGACGGGGTGAAATTCGATATCAGGGTTTCTTAGAACAAGGAGGAAAGCATTATTCACTTAAGCTATTACTCACTCCCAAAGATTATAAATGTTAAAAGTATGACAATGTCATAATAAGAAGTTCTTTATTTTTTTTTATTTTTTTTTTAATACCTTATGTTTGTTATGTAACATTATTATGGTTGTCTATTATTCTCATTTACTATTTCACTTCTTTGCCTCTTGTAACTCCTTTTTGTCTTTTCACTTCCCTTGTAACTTCTTATGTAACTCACTCTCTTAATAAGTGACTTTCTAATACTCTTAGAAGTTACAAATCATATGTATGTATAAATATATGCATTGTATAATGAAGCAAAAGGAGACTAAAAAAAAAGATTACGTATTCTCTACATCTCATTTCCTATGTTTTCATAATACGTTATCAGCACGATTGTTCTACCGAGTCAATTACAAAATAAGATCTAACAATCTCATAACAAAACGTCTACTTCTCCCAACAGGTATGAAACTTTCACTCCATATGATCTTCAAGGTATGCTATCTTGCATCTGTTATTAGTCCTATTATATCCAATGGAACAATTGATATGAATGGGTTGAATTGCTTAATCTAATTTGCGTGCTAAGAATACATGAGGATTTTGTTGATAAAATATTAACCCTCGTGATGCAAATTCTAATAACTATGCATAATGAAGAATTCTTAATTATATGCATGTGGTTTGGAACTTTAATATCCTTGTTGTTTTATTAAATTAGACATATTGTTTTTTTCTTTCTTTTCTTTCCCCTAATAATATAAGGCTATGTTCTCTTCACGGGATTACAATCCCGATCCATTCCATTCCATTCCAATCCATTCCATTCCCGGGCCATCCATTCTAATCCATTCTAATCCCGGCAATCCATTCTAATCCCGGCAATCCATTCTAACCCCGACAATATATTCTTGAAAATTTAATTCTTAATTAAAATTAAATTTTTAATTAAACTCTTGAAAATTTAAATCTTGACGACACAATAATGTTCATAACAAATTTGCTTGTTTTTTTTACTACATTTTTGTTACATAATAATTTACTGTAGATACAATATCCTTAAGAATAGATAAAGAAGTGCTTCAATTATCCTCGTATATTTCTTCCTCCTCTATATCATCATCATCTTGGAACCTCATATTTCCAGCACACACATCTTGCCATATTTCATCTGCAATATTTGCACGAATGTCTCGCATTAACATTGTTCGTGTCGGATTAGTGAAATCTAAATCAGCTACACGTTCAATATTTTGGGGACCATGAGAAATTGGAATCCCTAACTTGTCTAATCGAATGAAATTATGTAAAGTGCATGTTGCCACAATTATAGCCAATTGATACGTTTCTTCCATTTGTGGCATCATTCTTAAAATTTTCCACCTTTTTTTCAATACTCCAAAAATTCTTTCAACTGCATTGCGTAATGACGAATGTCGGTAATTAAAATTCTCTAATTTTCCATCTGGAGGACCACCATTTTGAAATTCAGGAGTGTGAAGTCTCACGCCTCTTTCAAGATATGGACTCAAGTATCCCGTAGTATTTGGATATCCAGAGTCCACAAGATAGTACTTGCCTGTTCATGCAATGAACAATGTCATTTCATTATCTTTTCACAACTATTTGACGACAAATTGATTGGAGCTAAACTGACCTGAATTGATTAGAGCCGAATCGAATCAAACTGAAATTAAGCTGAAATCAACATGCAATTTTTTTTATTTGGAAATAATAATAATAATAATAATAATAATAATAATAATAACAATAATAATAATAATAATAATAATAATAATAATAATAATAATAATTTCAATGTTAAAAAATAATTACCATTGTTACAAAATGTTAATAACTAATAATAATAATAATCCCGGCAATCCATTCTAATCCCGGCAATCCATTCTAATCCATTCTAATCCCATCCATTCCATTCCATTCCAATCCAATCCATTCCATTCCATTCCAACCTAAATGTCTTGTGCGATGTTTTATGGAATAGTATTCTCATTGTAATCATGGGATGAATTAGCTAGTGCAATATAAGTCTCCTAAAATTGTCCCAATAAACTACTATTACACCTTTATTTAATTGTCTTTAGTAGTATTATCAGTTTGATGCCGTGATACTATATTTTATAGTTGAATGAAAATCGATTTCATTATGTGACTACAACACTTTTATTGGAATAATATTCATGCATTTTTTTTCCTAATTCCTTTACTACATCCTTCAATATTTGATAGGGAACTACGTACAAATCATCGAATATGTGTTCAGGTTATTTTATATTGGAGTGTTTTTTTTTTTTTTAGGTTCAATCTCAATTATTTCTTAGTTTTTGA
This sequence comes from Suaeda aralocaspica, assembly GCA_016808085.1. Classification (NCBI taxonomy): domain Eukaryota; kingdom Viridiplantae; phylum Streptophyta; class Magnoliopsida; order Caryophyllales; family Amaranthaceae; genus Suaeda; species Suaeda aralocaspica. The sequence continues at coordinate 279,475 of PYUH01000580.1, read as the reverse complement.
GTTAAATCGATATTTCAGATGCACAAAAAGCAATATATGAGTTGAATTGCTAATGCATGTTTTTATGCAAAATATGTGTGAATTCAAGAATATGCCACAATAAACCATTGATATAGCCAAAAACAAAAAGGGCACCCTAATGAAGTCAACCCCAAAAATTATTAAGTGTATAACTCATATTTGTATAAGTGTATAATTTTACAATTGCTTCATAGCACAGGCTTTCATGATTCACTCTATTATTATGAATAGCCGACTAGGTGTCATTTGGACTCTAATCCATTAATTAATTATCTCAAAGTTGACTTATAATGTGAATGGTTAAATTCCTACATTATGTGTTTCTAATGGGAATAATAGCTATTTTTCAAAATATGTATGATGATCTATGTAATGGGTAATCAAGTAAATTGTGTTCTACTAATACGATGTACTATTTTTTTTTTAGTTTTTCCAGTTTTGTACTATAAGCGAGGGGTATTGTTTGTTTTATATTTTTAACTTTTGCATGTAACATATTTTGAACTTTGTACTATTGCATAAATTCATGGTCATATGATCATTACAAGATCTTATAGATTGACACTATTATGAATTAAACTGGATTCTAATGTAGATATGATATATGCTAATATAATTGATATGTTGTTAATGAATTATATAGAGTATGTAGCTTGTATTGACAATAAGATTGAATATTTGGGCAAGAGGAACATGTTATAATTTAGTGAGAATAATTTACTTTACATGATACATGACATTGCCAAAAGAATTTATGGCTTAAAGAGCTATATGAGATTAAATGTTGTTGGATTGATTTTATGCACCCATATGCAAAGATTAGGGGGAGATGTATGGTCAGTTTGGTGCATACATTAACTTAAATATTAATGATTTACTTATAAGAGGTGGCCACATGATATAATTAAACTTTAGAATGATATATACCATCCTGAAGATGGATATGAATAAATGTCATTGACCATATATCAATTGTCAATGCTCCTATTAGAATTGATGTCCTAGAAGGACAGAAAAATCATTTGCTAATTGACTTAAAGCACATTCCTAAAGACAAAAATATGTGACAAAGGAAAGGAGCAACAATAATTTATAATGACAAATTCAAGAAAGTGATACATATGATGGATCTCCTAAAAAAGATTATGAATGTACCAAGATTATATAAAATACTCCAGAAGAGTATAAAATGTCCAACACAATTAGCATGTATCATGATAATAATCAATACTCTAGCAGATTATGAATGATTATTGCATAAAGTAATAGTCTTGCCAAATTTAAAAAGTAACACTGGTTAGTGTTCTCATATCACATCATATTAATATTCATGGCCATGCATGAAAAGCGTATAATGAAGTGATCACTAGTGTTTAAAAACTGAACAAAATTTAGAAAATTGATTGGATGTAATAATAAAATTAGGCCATCCGGGTTTAATAATAACCTGTTATGGAAAACTAAAACTTCAATTGATATGAAGTAATGTGTTGGCGCTCTCTCATATTAGATACATGAAATGAAATGAATGACAAGACATAAAATTAAAATCGAACTATGTTTTGATTGTGAATTTTGATAATTTTTTTTGAAGCAAATTCCAGAAAATACTATATTGATTTTGAATATTTTTTATATAAAAAGTAATGAAATGGATGAATAAAAGTTTTGAATTAATTTTATACTACCAATTATTAGGTGACCAGAAGCTCACCGAATACAACGAATTAGTATGTCAAAATTTTGGGCAAGTAAGAATTCACTATCAAAGTCATTAGCAATCCAGAAGATCACTATTGAGTAGAGTTACATGCATACAAGTCATCTATTTTTGTATAATAATCCTTTTGATTGGGGCTATTGAATGTCAGCGCACAAGAAATAAGAAAAGAAGAGAGACAACTGCACAGTACACATCTCCCTGCTGATATTGTTCTCCATAAGAGAACAATCATAAAGGATTTGTCAATAGATACATGCACATTATAAGTTGAGGAAGAATGATTTCCTTGGGATTGTTCTCCAAAAGAGATGGAAAGTTTATTGAATATAACTCTTCCATATGAAATTATGTACAAAGTTGGTTAAGATCGAATTTGATACCTCTATACTTGAAAATTTTTACCAACTTAGGGGGAGAAGAATTGGGATAAGTTGGCAAAAATTACTAACTTTATTATTATATAATGATCCCTATAATAGTTATTAAAGAGGTTATGGTATATTATCGAGATTTGTTGCACATTAATAATTTAATTTGTATCTAGTTATGACTCATGATGCATAGCATTGAGGATACATTTTAGTTATATTATGTGTATACATTGAGATAAATCTTGTCAATCGTACTTGGATCACTACACCTGAAGTGTAGGCTAAATGGTTGGTTCCGAAATAAAGATGATATATATGACAAGATAGTGCAGTTGACACTTTCAAAAGTGTTATAATATATTAATATCATAAAGTATAACTCAGAAGTGGTATAGATATCTGAATTACAATAGATGGCCTAAGGTAAGATAAATTGAAAGTTATAATGGTACCAATGAGAAATACATTCAGATGTCAATGTGAAAAGCATGAAGATTACAATTTGAAAAATATCATGATACTAGTATATGATGGAACCGATGAATTCTATGCATATGCAAAAGGAGTGGATTAAAGAACGAAAATCTAAAATAAATTTTCTATTTGGTGTCGACATATTAATAATGATCCAAGCTTCTCATGGATTTGAAGTTCAATAAATATGAATAATGATAATTATGAAGGACCAGAAGTCTGACAATGGGTTTTTGAAACCCACACTATATAGTGTATTGCATTTTTGGGTCTTACATTTATGTGCATGTGTGAGTCGTAGGTCATTAAACGCATAATTCATTTCATGTGTCAAATAGCTAGTGATTAAATGCATCACTCATTATATATGTATTATGCAGTATATGTTTTATTATGCTCAAAATCTTATTATTATAAATTTTACATCTCATCATATTACATGCACCAACTTTATACAATAATTATGATATATGTGAAATTTTGTCCATTATATAGTAAATTGTGTTTACAATAGTATGAAGACTTACATGTAAAATTTTATACTCCAATGAGTATATAATTGTGATGGAATTATACATACAAAATCGTTCTAATAGTATGTTGTGAATCATGCATAAAAATAAAGTTCCAGAAGAACTTATATAAGACATATTCAAATATCTAGCCCTTCAAATTTTATATTCTGAATACTGCAATGTTGTCATTGTTATCAAACTCCCGAAGAGATTGATGATTAAACAATCAATACTCAACTTGAAGTTTGAGCATGTGAGAGATAATCAAAATCTTTGTTCATTGAAAAACTTTCATATTAAATTGCAATGAGAATAATCTTTTTATGGTCCAGAAGAGCCATAAACATATAATGCAATTACTTATATGTTATTAATATACAAAAGATTGGACAATGTTATTGATGACGTCACGACATGCCATAAATAAATGATCAATATTTGATTATTAATAACTACTTTATATGACTTCCAGAAGAGGGAATAAATTTAATGATTATAGCAACAATGGCTATAGCAACTGGAAACAAATATAAAGTAACGATAAATGCAATATATGTATTATTTTCAAGAGTATGGAGAAATGAAGACGTCTCATATTGCAGATTTGAAGATTGAAGTCCAACCAGGATAGATCAGTTATCGAAGAATTAAATGCTATTCAACTTCAAGTGAGAAGCTACCAAAAACATTAAATCATTATTTCGAAAGACCTCAAGTTATGTATTCATTAGGGGGAGAAAATACGCGCTGCACTCTTTTTTCCTTAACCATGGTTTTGTCCCACATCGGGTTTTCATGGTAAGGTTTTTAACGAGGCGGCATTGTATGCGTATTATGAAGATGTTGTACTCTTTTTCCTTCACTAGGGTTTTATCCCATCGGGTTTTTACCTAGTAAGGTTTAACGAGACATAATCTTCAATAATGAACAACCAAGGGGGAGTGTTATGTAACATTATTATGGTTGTCCATTATTCTCATTTACTATTTCACTTCTTTGCCTCTTGTAACTCCCTTTTGTCTTTTCACTTCTCTTGTAACATCTCATGTAACTCACTCTCTTAATAAGTGACTTTCTAATACTCTTAGAAGTTACAAATCATATGTATGTATAAATATATGCATTGTATAATGAAGCAAAAGGAGAGTAAAAAAAAGATTACATATTCTCTACATCTCATTTCCTATGTTTTCATAATAATATTTCTCAATTTTGAATTTTAATATCTTATCAGTTTTTTTTTCTTTTTTTTTTTTTAAGTTTAATTTTTTCTGAAAACTTTAATTTTGGTATATTACTCCATGAACCCAAATAAATCCTAAATTTCCACTTGAAACCAATCCCTCCTTATATATTTATTTTTTGGATATTTGGAATCCATTCTTCTTCTCTAGCAATCCTTGTGTTATGTATACAAAATTCATTGATGAATTTTAAGTGTTTAGGGTTTAATTGGGGATTTTGGGGATGAAATGGATTAATCAATTGGAAGAAAATGAGTTAATAACATTAATTTGTTGCAACATGCCCCACTTAACAGAAATAGAGACAGAATCCGTTACTTGGTACTAACATTTGGGTTTTTCTAAAGCCAAAATTTATGGGAAAAATCCCAACTTTCACCCACCTGCTCAAAATAATCCCAACTTAAGTAAATCTCATTATAATCCAATGTTGTACAAAATATTCTCTATATGCACCCGATGACTTGTAACCTTATAAACCGGTCATCCTCACTCTTTCACTCACCATCCTCATGCCCATCACCATCATCTTCATCGATTATCATCAACATCACCCTCACCTCTTCACTCTGCTCTTCACCACCACCATCATCATCAACATCATCCTTATCTCTTCACTCTGCTCTTCACCAACACCATTATCATCACATCGATCACCATCAACACCACCCTCACCTCTTCCCACTACTCTTCACCACCATTACCACAACTAACCCATGCATCATCATCTCAAATTCACCATCAATGAAAGCATTAGAGGCTTAAAGCAACACCACAAGTAGTGGTACTGTAGTAGTATCACTTCCTCCACCTTCTCGCGCTGCTTCCTTCCCTCCTTCTTCTGCTGCACCTCTCTAATGAGAAAACACAACTAATTATCATACAAAAACCTTAGAAAAATGAAGTTCGAACTACAAATACAATAACCCCTTAATTACTCAATTAATTTGAGGAAAATTGGGTGAAGATGTTGCAACCCTAAAACTTTGGGGACGAATTTTTTGGGGTTTGAATGAGGAATTGAATTGAAAATCGATCTAAGAGAAAAATTAAAGGGTTTGCGATGTTGAAGGAATTGAATTTGAGGGTTAATTTTTGTTGAAAGTTCGTCGAACCTCTATATGTAGTGGTGGGTGGTGGTTTTCCAGAAGGAGAGAGATGATTATATGGATGGTCATGGTAGAGTTCTGTGAATTTGTGGTTAAAAAATAATGGAGTTGTGGTAATGGCTATGGTTGTGGTTAAGGTTTGTGGTGGTAATGGGTGGGTGGGTGGTTAATGGTGTGGTGGGTGGTGGGTGGGTGGGTGGTGTATTAGTGGTTAGTTCTTATTATTTATCAATAATAAAATTTAAATTCAAGTTAATTAAACTCAAATAACTTATAAAAAAAATCCAGCCAATTAGAATAAAACACGTTTTCTTTACCTCTTTTTCCAGGTTACCAAAATCCATCAACAGGTTATGGTCCATATAGAGAATATTTTGTGCAACATTGGATTATAATGGGATTTACTTGAGCTGGGATTATTTTGAGCAGATGGTGAAAGTTGAGATTTTTCCCATAAATTTTGGCTTTTCTAAAAAGTCACAATTTTTTTTTTTTTTTAAAAAATCCCTAAGGTACTAAAAATCAAAATCTAAAAAAAAAATAATAATAATAATAATAAAAATAAAAAATTATAAGTTGTAAACATTAGACTGCAATAGCACTAAAAAATTAAGATAAGTATATAACATGTTCAAGTTGATCTCACATTCTCACCTAAGAATTATTGTGAGACTTGATACAGAGTACGAAGTATGATCAATCTTCAATGACACATACATAATTAGTTTAATACTCTTTGCAAATCAAAAAGATCGTGTAATACCTCAAATTTCTCACTTTCTAAAACTTATCTTCAAACCCGTGAACAAAAGGAGCTTGAGCATGTTACCGCCACGCCACAATTAATCATGAAATCTGACTGCAACATAAAGCTGAGGGTAAAACAAAACCACAAAACAAAAATCATTTTCTTAAAACGCACACAACAGAAGTCTTTTATTACTAAATTAAACCATTTAGTCAAACTCTTACAACTTGGAACCCTTAAGACCCTTATCCAAAATCAACTTACAAAGTTAATTATTTAGATAAACCAAAACAACTAAACAACTAAGTCATGTTCACCGTCGCAAATCCCTTCATCCCTTGCAAATGCTCAAAAGAAAACCTCCACTTATTCTGCTTTAGCAAACAAAGAAAACAAAGCAAAACAAGACAAAAACACTAAAGTATATGTGGTAACAAAAGCTAAGTATGTACAAACCAACAAAAGCATAATAACATGAGACACGACTCACAAACAAAACATAACTCTTAGCACAAGCAAAGACTCATACGTACTTGACACCATAAGACTCTTGAAACAACCTGCTTTTTAACCTTGCTTGCTTATCAACTTTACTTGCTCAATTACTTTTCTTGGAAACTTTGCTTGTTTAAAGGATATAGGAAACATGAATGGGCTCTTTGGAAAGTCGACCGCCAATTGGTGCTTTCGAACAATCCGCTCTAATTGAAAGTTTGCAACACTTCTGAAAAACAGTACATGGTCTCCATCCACCCATTTCCAAAACTTAACTCTTAGGAATTCCTTGACTAAATAGTACGTGAAGCATTGTCGCACCCTACTATGGAAGCAAAACATTAAGTCAATACATACTTCCCCCGATTGGTAACGTCACTTGACCTGAATAAGGAATCATGCTCCTTTAAGAATGAATATACACTTGGCTTGCTTTCAAACTTTACTTGTCATTAACTCGAACATGACTTATAAATATTAGCATTGACTTATAACTTGATTTTACTTGAATACTTGACTCACATGATCAAACATAGCTCAAAACACACTTAAACAGTGCATAAACTTAACCACGCTTTAGGAAAACCCTTAAGCAAATGAAGTATGTCATTTTAGACTCTTAAACTTTACTTTAAGACATATCATAGCTTCTGTTCAGAATACAAAACATACTTTACTTCACCTTAAATAACTTAAACAAACACCGAAAAGCTTTGGAGACATGAATTCAAAGCATAGCAACCACTTAACATGAAACCAATACTAATACATATACCACTTTTAATAAAATTCTAAATATAGTAAGTGCCTTTGAAAAAATTTTAGGAAGTTAAGGTCTAATCAATTCTAACTTTAAAACCGTCAATTTAAGCAATAAAACTCTTTAATCAATTGTATAATACTCAACTAATTCTTTAGGTCGTGAAACCAATTTTACAAAATCTTTTTATAATTATTTAATCTAGAAAGAAGCTTTGGTCGACTTAGTTTGAATTTAAAACTCCTATGTGAATTTATTTTCGAAAACCGTCAATATAGGTCAAGACCAAATACAATTTTAATAAAAAATTTATAAAATTTTTTTAACAAGAAACCAACTCTACCCACCAATATTATATATAAGGAATAAATTAAAAATATTTTCGTGTCCAGATTCAAAGATTAAGCCATCCAAAATAATTTATTTCGGTAAAAGCCAGCAAATCTACTAATTAATTTATACAACCTTATTAAACACATATAAAATAATGGAAAAATTCACATAACATCATAATTACTATAAAAAGTCGAAAAATAAATATATAAAGTAATAGAAAGACCATTAAGCTCCTCAAACAATTCAAAACATCGACTTTTTTCATACAAACTTTATAATTATAGTTAGGCATCATAAAATCAAAATCATGAGTATAGAAATTTATTATAAGCATAACACCTTTTTCTTTCTTTCTATTTTTTTTTTTGAAAAACTGTGGCCAGCTTGTGAGCAGGCCACTTTGGGCTCGTTTTTCAAGGGCTTAGAGGTTGCTATGGTTGCGAAGGATGGTACCTGGTGGTAGAGGGTTTGAGGTGGTTGTGTGGGTGGTCGCGACGGGAGCAGGGGCGACCTGAGGTGGTGGCTACGGTGGCCCAAAGTTGTCCACCTGAAACTGGAAAATCGAAGGGGAAGAGAGAGAAAAAGTTTTAAGGTTTCATTTTTTTTTATTTTTGTGAGGCTTTTGCAATTTGATTTTGAAAGAAAAATCGAGCTATTTATAAGGTAGGGAAATTCCAAATTTTCGGCCAAATATGGGAGGAGAAATAGATTTGCTTCGGGTAAAAGATAGGATTTTGAGTAAGATAGGATGTAGTTATTATTTAGTGTATATTCGGTGGTTATAAAAATAATATTTAATAAAAACTGAAAAATATTTCTTTTTAATGACCAAATATTTATAAGGTATTTGATCAAGTTAATTTATAAAAAATAGTTTATGTCATAAAAAATTATTGGGCTTAACCCTATTTTTGCAAATCTTAAGAAAATGGACTATAAAGTCCGAAATTTTTTTTGGCATAAGGACCAAGGATATTTTTCTATTTTTATAAATTAAAATAAATATTCAAAACTTCTTTTGAAAATAAATAGTAAACATTGAATAAAACGTCAAAAAAAATAAGTTATTTAAAACTTCATAAAACCTTAAATATAAATATAATAAAAATTTATTTTTGATATTCCTTAAATTATATATTATAATCATAAATAATTACTATATAAAGTCTCAAAAATATGGAGGATTACAGATCATTACGCTTAAAATCTTGCACTCATATTAAGAGTTGAGTTAACAGTAGTAGACAATGAGTTGTGTCTTCCCAAACGAAGGAACAATGATCACTCCCGAAGTCTTGCCAATTGCCACGCACTGAAAGCAAGGAGGGAACAACGAGCATGAATTCCGAGCCAAGGTCTCAAAATTCAAAGTTCTTAGAAAATTTACTAAAACATGGTTTTTTTTTAATCATAAAATCATTTTTCTACAAATAAACAAATAAATTAATTGATAAAACATGTTTCAAAAAACAAAACCAAAACCTAAAAGCCCATGCTTGCATGTGCTATAGAACAGAGGCCAACCTGAGCTGTAGTGCAAGGTCTATCACCCACCACATCACAAACCCAAAAGCAGTTACCAAGCCAACTTGCGGTATAACGTAAGAACCCTGATGCGCTACAACGCAACCCTTGGACCCATTCAAATATTAACCCCACTAGCTGCTTGCGCTGCAGCACAAGTTGCACTTTGCGTTGTAGTGCAGACAGGGAGTTACCGCATGTTACCCTATGTCTTCCATGATCTCTTGCGTTATAATGCAGGGTGCCTTATGCGCTACAACGCAATAGGCAAGCAGTTATCCAGTAACTGCCTACCTCTCATGTTGCAGTGCAATTCCCCTAGTAATTCTGGCAACATGCAGGCGACTCCTACTTTTTATGACCTATCTTATCCTTATTGTCCACCGATCAAATCATACACCAGACTACACTCATGTGCGCATGCGATTATTCATAAAACCCATACTTGGTAAACCATGAGGACGCTTGGGACTTGTTTTAGGGGAGGCCCCAGAGGGATGATCGCTCCCCCGACTCTACTGGGGATTTTAGCTCTAAGTGGAATAGGGAATAGACTCGAAAGGACCACCACTAAGTAATTAAATCCGTTGGCTTATTTTCATACAAAAAACAACATATGAGTTCCCCTCATGTGTGAGCTGGTCTCTTAGGCAATTCACCCATACTAACCACGGGGGGCGTGACCTTGATCGCAGTAAATGGTTACTTGCTCTAGAACTAGTTAACCTGCAACAAGCGTATCCCACCCATCCGGCACAATGGTACTGTATTTAAACCAATCTAAGGGGGGGTGAACTTATCAACCCCTTTGTCAGCGGTACCCTTGGACACCCAAGCCAGACCTTATTAATAGACTACATATTGCTCATTTGTGTGACAATTTTCCAATGTGTGTATACTGTTTTATGTCATTCTTTTTCCCCCATTTCCTATATCATACTGCATTGTACATTATATATATATTGTGGTCATTCGTTTCCTATATGTGTATATGTCATAAAGGAAGAGTCCACCCCTTCCACATAGCCTAAAAGTCCACTCTCTTTATTACAAGATAGAGTCTTTCCATCCAGTCATCTGCAACGGCCATCAAAAAGTTCGGGAAAGCCGAGTCCAAGACTTCCCCATCTTATTTTTTTGAAAACCTCCATTTGAAAATATTAAATTGAGTTTCTAAAATCAGTTTAAAAAGAAGTAATCACAAGTAACAGATTCTAAACAGGAATTCTGATCTTGATGGAAAAAATGCCATTTGAGGTCATAGGCCTCTAAAGGTGTTGAACATGCCTCGATCTAAAAGATCTAGAAGTATATAGAAAATTAACCGAAAACCAACAATTAGTTTTCAACTCACCACATTCAACATTAATATCTTCCATAACTATAAGGCCCAAATGGTTCAGGGGTTCCTATCTGAGACTAACACCGATGACCATGGCTTGACTATGCAAACTAATTACCGCCACCCACGTCCTAAGAGGTTCTGAACTAAGGAATTTCCCAAGTTAAATCCTATGATGAGAAAGAGGTACACTTGAAAGCCTTCTTGGCAACGATGGTAGTCTAGGGGATCGATGTGCCTTGTATCCAACGATGCTTCCACTAACCCTAAATATTCCATGCCAAACTTGGTTCTACTCCCTCAAGGACGAAAATGATTGGGATGCCATTGCAATAGCTTTTTTGGATGGAAACTGTGGGGGCGAAGGCTGAGGGGGAACCTGACCGTCCCTTCGGGTGCCTTAAATATGATTCCTAATAAAACATGTAAGACATAAACATGGCAAAGAACAAGGCTAAAGCACGAAGCATTAAGAGGAAAGTATCAACATGAGATAAAACATGCTATGAAAATGCTAAACAAAGCATAAAAAAGTAATACAAAAAAATAAAACTAAACATGATACTAATAAGAGATTAAGAGGAAACATGCATAATAAATAATAAGGTCTGTGAAGCCAAGACCAACTATTGGGTTAAATATGTTCATGACTTAGATACTAAAAAATAAGAATATACAAATTAGAACCATGCAATTTGGAGTTATAACGAAAGAGAAATGAGCAAAACATGAAAACCGAAAGAATTACGTTTGAAGGACATGTACGAACGAAAAGTTGTGAAGAAGCTCAGAAATTTACCTTGCTCACGCGTTCTTCAACACCTAGGAGCACCCATAAGCAATTCTAAGCCCTAAAGCTTCTTTGAGCACTAAACAAGCCTTTGAAAGTCACATAGGCTAGTTTCTGACCTTGTAACGAACTAGTGGAGTGTTTTGTGTATTGCGGAAAATTTTGGAGGAATTTGTCTAGGATTCTTTAACTTTGAAACAATATAGTTAAGTGTCTTAGGATTATTGTGTTAAAATCTCAATGGCTAATTCTAAATGGTTTCGGAAATATGGTGAATTTAGTATGCAAAGGTCGAAGTGATTTTCAGTGAACAAGTATGTTTGTGTGTGATATTGAATTCTTGTTCTTTGTTGTTGAGAATTGAGTTTACTTATAGAAATGTGAGTACTACCTATGTTATGGTGCAACTTGGGTTCCACGCCGTGGCGTAGGGGAATGTATGACAGAGAGGAACGTGCACCAAGGCGCAGATGACCTTTTGCACCATGACACAAATGGATAATGGGTTAGTGGGTGTTGAACTGGTCAACCTGCGCTTCGGCGCCAGAGGTAGCTTGCATTATGATGTAGGAGGTTGCCTATTGTTGGGTAACTACTCTCCTGCGTTATAGCATAGACCTCTTGTTGCGCCATGGCGTGATAGATCGTGGCAAAGTAGGTTGGTTATGGTTATCTGCCCATGACGCAAGAAGGGTCTTGCGCTATGGTGAAGTTGGGTGATTGGAACGTGGGTGGTTTTGCCATTGTGCGCTATGACGCATGACTTATTTTGCACCATGGCGCAGGAAGATCGTGGGATGGTGGTTGACTGGTCAGCGATAACTGCGTTAGTGTCTACGCTATGGTGCATGTTAGGGTTTTTCAAAATAATCCTATCCGAGCGATCCGATAAATTCGGATAATTTTTATTTTAAATTTTTTAGTTTCCGATATTTCAGATCGAATATCTGACACTTATCGGATCAGATACGGATCATAATTTTTTCATTGCCGGATATCCGAAACGCTTGAAAAATTAGGCTTCTCGGACCATATCCATCGGATCACGCATGTTTCGGATCGGATAGATCACTCGAATCAGATCGAATGATTTCATTGAATTAAGTAGTTTTGTATTATTTACAAATTAACTTTTTTCTTTATAAATATATTTTCCGCTCATCCGATTATCCGATCCGATATTACGGATCAGATATTCGACTTGGTTCGGATCAGATATAAATTGCATTTTAGCCGATCCAAAAATGTTGAAAATCTGACTTTTCAGATCGGGTCGAAAGATCCGACTGAACACCCTAGCGCATGTGAGTTGGTAACTGCTAGTGGTGCAGAAGGAGTCCTGCATTGTGGCTGTAAAACCACATGTTTCATTTATTTTGGAAACAATAGATTATAAAATATATATTTATATTTTATATTGAAAAAAAAAAATTGGACGTGGTCTTCCGTCTTCCCACTAATTTTGAGGAAGTTATTTCTTTAATAAAGTTTGAAAAAAAAAACGTATCACTTCATAACCTATCAGTTACAGTTCCCCCCACTTTGTTATATCTCACTTTTCTTTTCTTTTTTTTTTTTAAAAAGCAAAAACTTCTCTGGTTACTTGATAAAATCAATTCATATATATCTTCCTTCATAATTAAGTAATTTAATAAGTAAATAATTCAAGATGTTTTTCTCTAATTCTACTCTTTCAAATCAGTTTAATAGAATTAGGCCCTGTTTTACTCAACTTATTTTTGTTGATCTGAACTTATTTTTGCTGAACTGAACTTATTTTTACTTATCTGAACTTATTTTTGCTGAACTGAACTTATATTTACTGAAATCATTAACAATTTATTAAGGATTGAAACTGATTTTTGCTGAACTGAACTTATTTTTGCTGAAAATAAGTAAAAATAAGACGAGAAGAACAGGGCCTTACTTTTATGGGTTCATTATTGTAGACGAAGGATAATTTCTAGTTGAGGATTGTTAGATCGTTCAACTTGTAATTACCATAATCAAGGTAATTTTTATGTCCATCACCTTCACTTAAATCTCGTAAAACTTTTGATACGTTATATAAGATGATGTGTCAACTAGGGATGTTCAATCGGATCGAACCGATCCGAAATATCGGATATCGACATTTTCGGATCAGTCAAATTCAAATCTGTATCCGATCCAATTGAAGCTGGATACCCGACTTTCGGATATCCGAAATTTACGGATCAGATATCAGATGATCCGAATTCCTTTTTTTTTTTTTTTNATTGCATTTTAGCCGATCCAAAAATGTTGAAAATCTGACTTTTCAGATCGGGTCGAAAGATCCGACTGAACACCCTAGCGCATGTGAGTTGGTAACTGCTAGTGGTGCAGAAGGAGTCCTGCATTGTGGCTGTAAAACCACATGTTTCATTTATTTTGGAAACAATAGATTATAAAATATATATTTATATTTTATATTGAAAAAAAAAAATTGGACGTGGTCTTCCGTCTTCCCACTAATTTTGAGGAAGTTATTTCTTTAATAAAGTTTGAAAAAAAAAACGTATCACTTCATAACCTATCAGTTACAGTTCCCCCCACTTTGTTATATCTCACTTTTCTTTTCTTTTTTTTTTTTAAAAAGCAAAAACTTCTCTGGTTACTTGATAAAATCAATTCATATATATCTTCCTTCATAATTAAGTAATTTAATAAGTAAATAATTCAAGATGTTTTTCTCTAATTCTACTCTTTCAAATCAGTTTAATAGAATTAGGCCCTGTTTTACTCAACTTATTTTTGTTGATCTGAACTTATTTTTGCTGAACTGAACTTATTTTTACTTATCTGAACTTATTTTTGCTGAACTGAACTTATATTTACTGAAATCATTAACAATTTATTAAGGATTGAAACTGATTTTTGCTGAACTGAACTTATTTTTGCTGAAAATAAGTAAAAATAAGACGAGAAGAACAGGGCCTTACTTTTATGGGTTCATTATTGTAGACGAAGGATAATTTCTAGTTGAGGATTGTTAGATCGTTCAACTTGTAATTACCATAATCAAGGTAATTTTTATGTCCATCACCTTCACTTAAATCTCGTAAAACTTTTGATACGTTATATAAGATGATGTGTCAACTAGGGATGTTCAATCGGATCGAACCGATCCGAAATATCGGATATCGACATTTTCGGATCAGTCAAATTCAAATCTGTATCCGATCCAATTGAAGCTGGATACCCGACTTTCGGATATCCGAAATTTACGGATCAGATATCAGATGATCCGAATTCCTTTTTTTTTTTTTTTTAAGCCTGTTTTGCCTTTTGTCTTTTGTAACTAAAAATCACTATTGAAGGGGTTTTAAACTCCCAAAATAACATTAAATAATACAACAATAAAGCAAGTCATTACAATTTACAAACATGATTACAAATATAAAAAGTCCAAATTCAAAAATAATCCCAAAATGTCTAACAACTAAACAACTACGAAAAGTTCAAATTACAACAAACATTACAACAATAACTTAAAGTGTCCAACGACTCATCAATCTCGATATTAGGTTGCTCCATCATCAAATCTTTCATACCTACAATGCATTAAATTGTTAATAGAAAAATAAGTAGATAACTATCAAGTAAATGTGAAAACAAAACAACAACAACAACAACAACAACAACAACAATAATAATAATAATAATGAAAAATTTATGAAAATAATCCGAACTTTGGACAGTAATCTAATTAATAACCCAACTTTCGTTCATTCATTTTTGGACCCAACTTTGGAGCATATTTTCCGTTTTTGGACTAAATTACTTGTAACCTGATTGACCGGTTAACTTATTTCGTTTTTTTCTTTTATTTTTTTTTTTTTATATTTTTAATTAAGGTTATATGTTTATATTTTTGAAGGAAAAAACACAAACTGCCATTATTGTAAACCAAGTTCTATTCTTAATTTAAGAAAAAAATTGACTCTCTCTTCTTTTTCTAAACATACCTCTGATTATTATTAATCCAATTTATTCCACAAATTTGTATCTTAATAATTTAAATGGTGTCCATTTCTATTTCCTTTTTCTTTTCTCACTCAAATATTGTTCAAGCTTATTTGAACACATGCTTTCTTGATTAGTTGGAATTGAAATTGTTATCATGGTTGACATTGATTGTTCAGTTTTTTATTGCTCATTCACGAAGGTTAAGACTGGAATTTTGTTGAAAACAAAAAAGTGAATCAATCACCTTCAATTGAATCTGATATTGTATAATTTTTAGTTTGATTGGATATGGGGTGAATTTGGAAAGTACTTTCAGTTTCATGATATTTGATTATCATAATAGTTGGAGTGAAATTCAGGGTTCTCCTAAATTATAACTATAAATTTGCTTTGCTTTTGAAATTGGGTTTTGTTTATTGTATTTTGTTGGTGAAGATCAATTTCTTGCGCTCCTATGTGAAATAGAGTTCATTGTTTTGGTGAAGTTGTGATTAAACTAACAAAAAAAAAAAAAACAATAATTGAATTCATCCCAAAAACTTCAGAACACCCAATTAAATTCAACTATCCCACCACTAGCACCACCGCCCATCGTATATTGATTGGACGTAACTCAATCGGCCAATCTTCGTTCAAACCAAAGGATTTGCCACATCGATTAAGTTGAAGGTATTTCTGGGTTTGTGCATACGTGGTGTAAATATGTTTCTGGGTTGGTGGGTTGTGGCTTTAATCTTTGTTGGTGGTTGGTAACTACAATATTTGAAGGGTGATGGTTTCACCTTCATTGATGTTTTTTTTCATGGTTATAGAAGGAAAGAGAAAGAGCCAGAGAAAATAAAATAGAAGGATACTACAGTCAAGGTCAACAAAAAATGAAAAAAAAAAAAAACTATTCTACATGCTAATAAACAAAGTTTACCTAAATTTATTGGTAAACATTTACAAAGGTCCAAAAACGGAAAATATACTTCAAAGTTGGGTTCAAAAATGAAATTATAAAAGTTGGGTCTTTTATTAAATCATCGTCCAAAATTCGGATTATTTTAATAAATTTTTCCTAATAATAATAATAATAATAATAATAATATGAAAATTACCTTCTTTCTAAATTCTCCAATTCAAGCAAACTTTCTTCTATCACAAGGGGCAAGTTAGCACTACGAAACCGGCCAATCCGCACTATAAATGAGTGCCTCAACCATTCTTGGGGTCAAAGAAGTACGGAATCCACTAAGTATACGTCCTCCAAAACTAAAAGCCGACTCCAAAGCTACTGTAGAGACGGGAATAGCAAGAACATCTCGAGCCATACAAGCAAGAATGGGAAGAGTCTTAACTCTATCCTTCCACCATAGTAAGATATCAAATGTTTTATCTTTGGGTTTACGATCATCACTTAAATACTTTTCTAACTCATTCTTTCGCTCACAAGTTGCCTCATCACCTCTTTCCCTATCAAATTCATCAGTCATGAAATCCTCAAAATCCATCACCATGTTTTGCCTTACTTCACCACCGGAAGAACTAATACAAGTGTTTGAAGATAATGAAGCTTTTTCCTTGTTAGTTGAAGATGAAGAAGGAACATAGGATGCAAAAAAATCTATTAAAGTTTTATTAATCTTTGCCACCAAGAAAGTGCTTTCAACTTCAGTATAAGTACTTTGCACAACCCATTCAACATAAGTCATCTTACGCCTTAAATCAAGGGCTAATGCAATAAACATTAAAATGTTGAGGTTATTGACATTTCCCCAATACTTGTCATGTTTCAACTTCATTTTCTTACCCATGTTTTGTATGCTTTCATCCTCACTAGTAAAATATTTTAGAATCATCTTACCAACACCAAATGCATCAAACACATAAGTATTAGCCGTCACATAACGTGAACCCAACAATCTCAAGGTAGCATCATAGAATATTTTCAAGAAAGGCAAAAAGACATCAACTTTATTCCAATCTTCCTCTTTTGGGACACCCCCACATTTTTTAAGTTCTCTCACACATGCACTATCCTTGGAAATCAAGTTAGTAAAGGCAAGTTTGAACTTAGTAGCCGAATCAAGCATTAAATAAGTTGAATTCCATCGCGTTTCAACATCTAAACAAACTAGACTCTTAGTCTCTAACCCCTCCTCAATTGCACATGATTTAAACTTTTGAAGTCGAGCGGGAGAAGACCTAACATATCTCATAGCACCAAGAATTTTCACTATGGCTTTATCAACACCTTTTAATCAATCTTTAACTACCAAATTCAATATGTGAGCAACACACCTCATATGCAAATAATCACCATTCAAGACACTAGTTTTATGACGATTCATCCTCCTTTTTAAATATTGAATAGCTACATCATTTGAACTAGCATTATCCACAGTCGCAGTCATTATCCTTTTAAGTTCCCATGTTAAAAACATTTCTCAATTGCTTTTCAAATAAGTTCTCCACTATGTTCAGGAATTTGACAAAAATTGATAATTTTTTTATGCAAGTTCCAATCATTATCAAATGAAGTGTGCAGTGAGACACATGTAACTTAAATTTTGTCTAGAAGTCCATGTATCGGTTGTAAGACATACCCTAGAGGATAATTGTTTGAAATTTTTTTTTTTAGTTTCTTCCTTTCCTCAATAAACAACTTATAACAATCTCTAGCGATGGTAGCACGTGAAGGAACAACAAATCTTGGATTCAAAGACATACAAAATACACGAAAACCCTCATGCTCTACAAACCTAAAAGGAAACTCATCAACAATAACCATCTTAGCAAGACACTTTCTAGCAACTTCTTGATCAAATTCCCAACACACTGGAACATTAACACATTCAGTTGTACCATCTTCCTTTTTAATTGTTTGAGAATGAAATTGAATTAGTTTTTGTTTCTTATCCAAGTTTGGCTCATATTTTTTACATCTTTCAACATGATTTTCCAAAGGTGTAGTACCTTTCTTAGGATCACAACTAATCAAAGTACCACAATATAAACATTTAGCATGATTAGGATTATCCTCAAGATGTTCATAATGCCTCCAATGTGGTGATTTTTTTTCCCTTTGTTTAGAAGCACTTACTTTTGGTGGGAGTGGTGGCTTTTCATCCATGCATGGTTGAGGATGAAGGAGTCCCTTTTCTTTTCTTTGATGTTGGGAAAGTCACCTTCGCCACTTCTTGCAAACTTTCGGCGTCACTTTCTTCCTCATTATATGGAGGATCTTCTTTGTTTAAATCATTGCTTCCCGAGAAAGAACTAACAATTAAAAAATAGAAACAAAACAAATAAGTCAAATAACACAAACAAAATTTTAGAATATCACCAATTACCTAAACAATTCTGAAAATCATGGTCTAAAGTTCTCACATATGTAAGACTTCACATATGGGTTCTTGACAGTTTTTGAAACCCTCCTTTTTCGGCCTTAAATGCTTCGATGAGTTAATTATCAAATTAAGAAGGCGGAAGATTTAAACTCACTACAAAAAAATGAACAAAAATATTTCAGTCCCTCAAATTTGAACAAAAAAATAAAATTGAGTCCTTAATTGTACACTAAACTCATAATCAATCATTTTAAAAAAGAATTTCCGAACATGTAAATTTTTGTTTTCAAATAAAATTGAGTCCTTAATTTTCGATTTCACAAAATTTCAAAAATTAAAACATTTGATTTCGATTTCAGAATTTTCGAATTCAATTAGACAAAAACAAGAGCAAAATATTGAAACAACAACTCAATCAAACAAAAATGTTAAATCAATCACTCAAATTCAATGAAAGAACAAATAATAATAATAATAAAAACGAACAAAATAATGTGAACAAATTAGGGGTGAAAGTTCGGTGTACGGTTTGGATTATAGCAAACTCCAAATCCAAACCATATTATTTCGGTTTATGAATTTCTACTCCAATCCAAACCAATCTAAATTTCAGTCCAAACCAAACCAGACCAAAAAAATTCGGTGTTTGGGTTTTGGATCCAAACCAAACCGAATTTCTAGTCATACTTAATTGTTTACCAGAAATCTAGAAAATTCGATCTTGAATCTTGGTATAATGCCTTACGTTCAAACTAGTTCAAAATTTATGTTCCACAATAATAAATTAGAAACAAAGAAAAGTTAAATATTAGGGCTACTGGTAGTAGTTTACATCATTCTTTAAAATAACACCAAGTTAGTTAGTTTAAAATTTCATTAATACTAGATAAGTGTTGAATCAATTGATTGAAGATCGATGTGTTAAGGAGTGAAAGAAATGACGCAAAAGAACAAGGACTGTAGAACAAATAATGAAAAAGAATAGTGACTTTGGGGGATTGAGGTATTTAGCTAGAGAAAGTAAAAGAAGGAATGAAGAACGAAATTAAAAAAGAAAGAAATACAAATGGCGAAAAATGAAGAACATAAGGAACATGGGATTTAAAGAGAGTGCAAAGGAGATTGAAATAGAGTCACTAACTCCATTTATATTTTTAGGGTTTTATTCATTTTTGGGCCTTAAGCCCTTGATATAATTTAAGCTTCTATACGGTTTGGTGTACGGTTTGGAGTTCGGTTTCTAGTTCTCCGCACCAACTCCAAACCGAACACCGAATTTTTAAAAAATTTCGCTCCAAACCGCACCAGAATTACAAAAAGACCGAACCATAATTTAAAAATGGTTTGGTGCGGTGTGGTTTTCGGTTTTAAACCGAATTAGTTTCACCCCTAGAACAAATTACCTCATCTTGAATTAGGAAGGTCGCCGGAGACTATAAGGGCCGCCGAAGACTATAAGGGCCACCGGTGAGAAGGTGAAAAGGGAATTAGGGTTAGGGTTTTGGTTAGTAAGAAGGTGTGAAGGTGGAATTAGGGTTAGAGTTTTGGTTAGTGAGAAGGTGACTTGTGAAGTTGTGAAGGAAAGGTGAGGGTGTGAGTGGACTGAGTGAGGTTGTGAGCCCAATTCAAAAATAAAAAAAAGCCCGTTGGATTGTCGGATCAGTCAGATATCCGACGAATCAGAAATCGTGATCCGTATCAGATCTGGTTGGTTCGAAATCTGAAAATGTATGTTTTGATTCGATTTTTTCCGTATCGGATCAGTCGGATCGGATATTTTTGAATAGCCCTAGTGTCAGCCGTGTAATTTGGTTATTACTACTTGTGAATTATGATTCATTTTCTAGTATTATAGATATTACATATTACTTAAATTATTAAAAAAAAATTTTGCAAGACTTTTCTTTTGTGTTTTATTAGTGTACCGATATTGGGTTTTCTTTATTCTTTATAGTCTTTGATTCGTTTGTATCAATCCTTTTATGGTGTGGGGTCGTATATATGATTATACCTTCCTGGTTATTTGTAGTAAATGCAATTATTATTCCTGTTTGGTAGGCCTAGACAATCTTGGAGTTTTTCTTGGTAATTACTCTTTGTTTGTAGCAACGTACTCATAACTACTCTGAGTTACTTGTCTTGTATATTTTAATTGAGTTATTATTTGAGTGCTATATTTTAATTTGTGGTTTCCAAATTAATAAGGTGAGGGTTGTACCAGTCAAGTTGAAAAGTTTAGTTTAATACTGAGCTAGCTTGATGTGTTTTTGCATTGTACTTATAGTAGCTACGAGGTATAAGTATATTTTTTGAAGCAAGAATTGATGTAGTTCGAATTTAGTTGTTTTAGAGAGTACCCACTACAAAAAAATTGATTTTAGGTACGGACCAAATCCGTCCTTAAACACCCAAAATCCGTCACTAGACAAGGTTAGAGACGGATTGCTTCCGTCACTGACTTTGTCGTCGCTAATTTGAATTAGTAACGGATTACTTTTCTTCCGTCACTAAAGTAGGGACGGAAATATTCTTTAGCTAAAATCCGTAGCAAGTCTGGTCACCAAGCTTAGTGACGGATTAACAAAACCGTCCCTAAAGTCAGAGACTGACATTAGGGACGGATTGTTAAAATCCGTCACTAAAAGTAGGGACGGATTGCTAAATTCCATCTCTACTTTTAGTTACGGATTTTTAAAATCCGTCCCCAACTTTGGAAACAATTGTCCTACTAGCTATCTAGTTTTAGTGACGGATTTTTACTATCCGTCTTTAATTTAGAGAGACGCTATCCACAATTGTCTTCCAATCAAAGTGACTAACCCTGTAAAAATTTGTTTCTAATGGATTTGAGACAATTATTCTAACAACACAACACAAACAAAGATAATAGATAAATACACTAGTATAAATATATATATATACATAATACATTTTTTAAGACCGTTAGGCCTATTGTTCAACATCAAGGCATATATACCAACTATGCATTGCAACAACAAAAGCAATGCATAGAGCTCCTAATTAATCACAATGCCTAAATATCATAAGCTCCAACTGTCCCAACACCAAAAATACAAGGGACAGTGAGCACAGTACTAGTGTAAGCTTCCAAAATTTTCCAGGTGATGTTGAAGCTTCCAAAATTTGCCAGGTGATTCCAAAAGCTTCCAAAATTTTCCAAGTGATGTTGAAGCTTTAAAGCCTACGATGTAGAGCACTAACCCAGCTAAAACAACAAAAAACATGTACAAAAAATTACCAAATATGTAGGTGTTCTCCACAACCAACACATATATACAATGGGCTTAGTTTAAGATTACTTTGCAAGAGTAAAAAGAAAACAAGGCTGTAAATATAAATCAAGGATGATTATGCCTGGCTTGCATTTGCATGATAGCTTGCACTTGTTTTTCAACGTTCTTCACATGATCTTGAGTATCGACAAGAGCTTGTTGAGATATAATGATGTTTTTTTGGGTATCAACAAGCGCATCTTTTGTTTGATGCAATTCTTTCTTTACCTCGACATTTTCTACCTTTAACTCTTCAACTTGAGTCTCCAAAGCTTTTATGTAATCTGTTCGAGACTTTTTTCTATTCCTTTCTTCATATGTAGGTCTTTCGAAGTAGGAAGTAGCTGTTGCGCCCATGCCAAATACCCTACCCTTTTCATTCACCCACCCATTGCTTCAAAAAATACCTGATCTTCGGTTTTTCTAGTCTCATCGTCAAATTCATCGTTAGCAGCTTTCCTCTTCTGAAATTCATCCTATAAAAAATTCGAACATAGTGTTAAGCACTTTAAATACAAAAGGCTCAAAACAAAGGATCAAAAGCAATGATTTTTTGTCATTAAACCCCTTAAAGAGTAAAAAATGAAACTATAAAAAAAAGCATAGCCCTAGAGATAAGGGTACAAAAAAGCAGAAACTATCAACAACAATACATGAACAAACACACAGCAGCAGGGCGGATTTTACGAATAAACACACACAGCGGCCGCAGCAGCATCATTTTGAAATGAATAAACACACAGCAACAACTGCCTGAACACATGAAACTAATGTTAAGAATTGGCCTCCCACCCCCCCCCCCCCCCCCNCCCCCCCCCCCCCCCCCCCAAAGTTTTGAACCAGAAGGCCCAATATTTCGATGCTTGCCTTATTCACAACTATGCAAGTTCAAGTTATAATATAAAAAGAAAAAGGAAATTGATGTGTCGGAATTATTCCATTACTAACTACTCCGTAGTACACTAGTAGTCTAGTACGTAGCCAACTAGCCAAGTAGGAATAGCTACCTCTAATGAGTGTTATTTGGAGATTGTTTTCAAAAGGTAAACAATAATACTCACCTGGTCTCATATTATTGGATTTACTATTTTATATTTTCCTTTTTTGTTCGGCTCAATATATTTTCCCATTTTAATTTTACACTCCGTAAACCTGTCTCTTTAACGAACCAAGTACCAACCTTAAAGAAAATCTATTCCTATAACGGAATACTAATTTATGTGACACATCTTTAATTCCTCAGCCCCCCTTGGGTTATATTATTCAGGATCCGCACACAGTGCTTATAAAACTGAAATGTTATCCTATAGTCGTTCATCACTAGTCTAACTATTAAGTATCTAGCATCTAAGAATAGACAATTTTCTTGTAGGTTTCAATAAATTAATAATAAACTAATAAAACTGAACACACATAGAAGAAGAATAACAAATCATGTAAAAGGATATTTCTTATATGAACTCAAATCCTTGATTAAATATGAATATGGTAGGTGAGAAAAGGAAAATATCTGATAAATTATGTACCAGGAATATTAGCAATCAAGGACGAGAAATTGAAACTCAAAAACTGAAACTTGGAACCATTGTTTAGTTTGGGGAATAAAAATACTAACCCGCACCTCTTGTGCCTTAGCATTCACCAATTTGCCATCATTATCAGCATGACTGTCATAATACAGCTCCGCAGCAGTGGGCTTACGCCCCAGCTTCTTCTCCTGCTCATATTTTAATTAAATTACAAAACTGAAAAGTGTTTTATATTATGTTGTCCGGCCTACAATGCGCAACTACTCAACTAAATCAAACTTAGAATGAAAATACAGTAAATTCCTACTGATGAAGCATGAGGAAAGTCGACGTAAAATGCGTGGAGAATCAGGTAATTATGAGGAAATTATGTTTGAGAAGCTTTTAAACATGCTACAACAGGTATGTACAATGGTGCATCAGGTACATGTTGTTTTAAAATGGTGAATTCAAACTTGGGTACATGCTAACTTAGGCACTTACCAGGTTTAGCTTAACCTCTTCGGCGGGAATAGACCCTTGACGATGGTGGACCTTCTGAGAAGGATTACTTGTCCTATTTTTGGAACATTTGTCGGATTTCTTTTTAAATTCCCCATCTTCTCTATCATTGTGCAATTTTTTCCTTATAGTAGGAGAACACCATTTGGCTTCATAAGATGGATCTTTACAAACCTTTGACACAATACTACTTAGACGCCTTGGACATTTGGATGTCCAACCTTTCTTCACCTCCGATGCATTTGACGGATCCCATGAGCACTCTTGCTTCAAGCGTTTGAAAAGTAAATGATATTGCAAATTAGTAAGTAAAATAGGCAATTATATCAAAGAAGTTTTATAAGGTATAAAGGGAATAATAAATTCTTTCATAAGGTTTTACATTTTACCTTAAAAGCGTTCCACCACCTGAGTTTAATAGAAACTGGAGTTTTACTCCAATTGCTATACGGACCTTTGAAGTAGGTTTTGTAAGATGTATCCGCAACTATATCAACTACTCGTCGAAGGTGAAACCTAATAAACGAAAGGTCAGTGCATTCGATCAAGGGGCAGGGGCAGGGGGTGGGGGACGGGGCAGTGGAGGGGGTGGGGGGGGACAGGGGGCTGGGTGAGGGGGTCAGAGGGGCAGGGGCAGGGGTGTACTTATAATTGTGGAACCGTCGCTATTACTGTTCCCACTTTATGTTATTAGACTCAGCTATTTACAATATGAGTAAATTTGGGAAGAAGAAAAGCTATTTAGAGACGGATTTTTTGATCCGTCTCTAATTCAGAGACAGAATAAAATTATCCGTCGCTAAATAATTTCAGTAACGGAATTTTATAATCCGTCTCCAAATTAGAGACGGATTACATTTCATAGCTAATAATCCGTTGCTATATGGCCTTTGTTGTAGTGACCCGGAAGTATTACTAGTAGTCGAACGATTTCTTAAACCGAGGTGTTCGAAATATATTATTTGAGGATCGGATATGCTCAATATATTGAGATACTATTTGCTAGCCATGATTGGATATTATTGTTTAGAATGTGAAAAATTGACGAAATGATAATGTACTTACCAAATACACATAAATTAGAGGGCAAAAATACCAACGGGATGGATCCCCCGAAGGTTTGGAACAGTAAAATTATTAGTAGTGAACCCCTCGACACCTTAGGTCGTTGGGTTTTTAATAGTCATATGAATAAAATACTCTATAATTGCGATATTATAGTCATCCTCCTAACAGTGAATTCATTGGTATTGATCAATGGGCTTTTAGTAAGGGGTGTGCACACTAACGACTTTTGGCCATTGTGGAGATCGGTATAATGATATCAGGGTTACGACCCTAGTAAGGTAGGTGGTTTTGGGATTTAGTCCCCGCCTATCGACATTCTGTTTCCCGCTTAAATAAAATATTAAGGGCTAACTAAATTATTATTGGATGTTCAAAGAATTTTGATATTAATTTAGATTGAAGACTCATAATTGCCAATGTGTGCACAAATTTATTTTCAAATACTAAAATTATTATTTTGCAACAGTATGGAGTATGAATATATAACCCGCTTTTGTTTGATTTTGTGTTTTTGTAGTTTTTTTTCCTATACTTGTGTTTGCAGGTGAGTATGGCGATTATGTTATTATGGTATATAACGCTGAAATTGAAGAGCTCACTTTAATTGGTTCTTGTTATTTTAATTAATAATGTTGTAATTTGAGTTGAGGTGTGTTTTCTTATTTCTAATGAGTGTGTTTTCTTAATTTTAAGAACTTGTGGTTTAAAGATTTTTTTGTTTACCAAGTTTGGTTCACTTTAGTTAAAGTTGGTGAATTATTTTAGCTAACATGTTGGAGTTTATTTTAATTTAATGAAGGTAAAATTTTTTTTTTTTTAGCCTTACATTTATTTATATAAATGTGGCGGTAATACTCCAATATTTATTATTAAAATGATTAACATTGTTTAAAAATATGCATTTTTCACTAGCAGATTTTGGGTTGTTATAAAATGGTGTCAGAGCTTAGGTTTACTAAATTTTATTTTGCTCCTATTAGTTATTACATTAAAAATATTTATCCATTTATTAATTAAAAAAGGATGCGTCATTAGGATTCATTAACTTGAAAAAGGAGAAATAATAATCTGAGTTAATAAATTCAAGTTGAATATATATTAAACATGAGTGGGGGCGCGTAAAGCGTTTATGTATTTATTTGGAAGTACTTGATTGAGATACTTACTATGTGTTTTCTTTATGTTGTGTATGTTATAGATGGTGATAATACAGAACACGTCTCGCAAACAAGTTGTCAAAAAGCACGTGTATCCACCACGTCCCATCACGTACAACACAATGACAATGAGAAATGGGGAGTCTATTTTAGGTTACATTTCTAGCTTGAAGTTATTCATGGATAATTATCATGTGAACGTTATGAGAAGGCGTTGTGATTACGACACTCCTGCTCGACAAGTCGATTATCTCATTCGCACCCTACCATTAAAGGCTCCGCAGATCAGTATTCTGCAAAACTTTTCTGACATTTTTCTATGTGAACTTCCAAATGAGGAGAGATATGTGCACAAAGGAAAATGGTACCTCACTTTGGAATCCATAGAGGTATTTTTAATTGACGTATACATGAGGTGGAGGTATGAGATAGAATTTCTCATGTACAATGAGAGCGTAGGCTCTTTGATAGTGTGGATAATCCTAACAACCACACTCTTGTAGCTAATGTTGATGTTGAGTAGGATCCCGTGGAGGACCCTAAAGGATAGGATAAAATTATTTTCTCCATCTTTCTCAGCTAGTTTCTTTTAGAGATTAGGTGGCTCTAAAACGACCTTTCCTTAGTCGTTTATTTTGTTATGAATTTGTTAGCTATTTGGCTCACTTGGATATTGGCTTTATTTAACTTGTTTTCTAGTTGTTGGTGTTACTTTTGGACATGATGTTTATACATATTTTGTTTGTAAAGAATTTTCTTGGTGATAAATTGTGTGCTTCATGATGATTGAAGTTTGTTGATGCTTTTTTTTATGCCAATGCAAATGTTTAGATTTTATAGTGCAGTTTCTTTCCTAATATGACGATGATGGACTTAAAAATTTAACCTATGTACATCAGATATTAGATTTTATACCTCGATCACGATTAGGTGAGTGGCGATAACATCAATTTTTGACTTTAACAATTGCAGGTTATTAGATGGCTAGTGAAGGGGGATATAGGAGAGATGGATCTAGTGAAAGTCAAAATACGAATAAGACTCCTGAACAACTAGCTGAAAGACTCAGAATTCTAGAGGATAATACTTGAAACTTAGGTGTCATTTTACAAAACCAAGCAACAAATCGCAACAATGACGATCCTCAAGCCACTATGGCCAAGAAACTTGCTACTCTCAAACCTCCTACCTGTATAGGTTTAGAAGATCCTATCGTTCTTAAAAATTGTTTAAGGGATTTTGATAAACTATTCATTGCTGTGGGAACAGCTGGGGCTCAGAAGGTGAGCAAATGGCGTTTTACCTCCATGATGTTGTTGATGCATGGTGAGATATTGAAGGTGCAATCATTGGGGCTCAACCTAACCTTAATTGGGATAAATTCAAGAAGGCAATTCGTGGCAAGTTTTACCCTGAGCATCTAAGATTTCAAAAGTACACTAAATTAAGCAACCTAGTTCAAGAGAGTATGTTAGTGTAGGAAATTCGCACCAAACATGGTTCCAACTAAGAAGGATAGAGCTGAGAAGTTTGAGGATTGGCTTATTTGAATTGACTAGCTAACCCTCAATAGTTGGGTAACAAGATGGATAATTATGCTTTCTGAATTTGGCCTTAAGTATGTTCCTCTCAAAGTTATCAAAGAAAGCACAATATCTAATATCCTCGCTGAATCTCTAGGGGAAGCAACTCCCGAAGATTACGAATTCCCCGACGAAGATATGTTCCTAACAAATTTCACTTGTATTGCCCTATACTTTGTTGAAGCTTCAAATCAAAAAGGGTATGGAGTAGGAATACTCCTAACCTCTCGTGAATAAGAAGATCCATCTTTCTCAGTCAAGCTAGACTTTGATGTTACGAACAATGTGGCTGAATCTGAAACATGTATAATCAGAAGCTAAGAGTGTGAATGTGCAACAGCTAAGAGTTAAGGTGATTTTTCATTGATCATTAATCAAATATCTGGGAAACGGAGGGTTCGAAGTGAGAGCTTAGCACCTTACCAAGCATACTTGGAGACTGTGGCGGCCTAAATTTGGGAGGGCGAATAGTCGAGTACACCTATCTACGTAGAGAGGAAAACTAGTTTGCAGATTCTTTGGCCAAGTTAGCTTCTATTGTTAGAATTTCGAGTTAACTTCCATGGTCAGATTTCCAAGTTAGCTTCTGTCATTAGTAAGGGAATGTGGGAGTATAAGTGAAAAATGAAGGGACTTGAGCTAAGCTTGAAAACACATGGGTATATGACGGAAATAACAAGTAATACAATATTACAATCTTACCCATAATACTTAAACTATTAAACCATTCGTAGATTTTCTGTAACTATTTTATTATTTAATTTTAATTTAATACTCAATAATATATATTCTTATCAAAATTAATCTTACTAATGGTTCGTCTGGTTGGGGGTATTCATTAAACGGAATGGGAATCAAATGCCTCCATTCTCTTATGATGTTTGTTAGACACCTTTTCCATTTCCATTCCCATTCTCCATTCTAACAAATTACCTTTCCCTCCACCCACTAAAAACCACCGCCGCCCCACCCCAAACAACATCACACCACGCAAAATAACAACCCCACTAGAAACCACCACCTCATCCTTTGCCACCCTTTCCCCATCCCATCTGCTGCCAAAGTAACCGCGAGGGTCGCCAAACTAAACCCTAAACCGTCAAAATCATCTCCAAACTAACTGCGAGGGTCGGCGAAGGGCTAGAGAAGTGCGGCGAAGGGATCGCCAGTAGATTTGTGGTGGTTTCGAGGGCGATAGAGGTGGTTTTGACGGGGTGGAGGGTGTTTTAGTTTCGTTGTGGTTAGGATGTTTTAGTTTCGTTGTGGTTAGGGTGTTTCGAGAGAGGTTGGGGTTTTAGGGATGGCGGTGGAGGGTTTTCGACACCGATAAGGATGAGGGAGGGGCAGTGGGTGGTTAATTTGGTGGTTTTATAATAAACTTCATTCTTATTCAATTTTAAAACAAACAACTACTTTCAACTAAGATATTATTATTATTATAGTAATAATTATTATTATTATTATTATTATTATTATTATTATTATTATTATTATTATTATTATTATTCCATTCTCCTTTATTTTCATTCCTAAAAACATTCCCCGTACCTTTAAAACCGCTTTACCCCTATAAAACATAAACTTAACATTGCATACGACTCAAAATTAACAATCCAATTCACGGTTTCGCCAGTATCAAAAAATAAGCAAGTGACAGAACAAACTGAGCAGCAATGGCGAAGTCAACAACCAAGGATGCTCAAGCCTTATTCCAAACTCTCCGTTCTTCTTATGCCGCTACTCCCACTAATCTCAAAGTCATCCATCATCTTCTCCTTTTCCATCTCTATCTTCTATTTTTTTTTACTTATAATTGTAATTTTGTTGCGATCTTTGTTTTACAGATCATCGATCTCTACGTCATCTTTGCTGTTTGTACCGCTTTAATTCAGGTAGATCTGCGAATTCTAACGCCTTTATTTTTATTACTATTAGGTTAAAATATTAGATTTGATTTTTAGTAATTTGTTTGTGCATTGGTATGATTAAATTGAAGATTTAGTTTATAGTGAATATTGTTACATTTTGGAATTTGTTATTTGAGTGTGATCTTTCACAATTGTTAAAATATGGTGTTTAATTAGCGTAATGTAATGAATTCGGCTACAAGGATCAGATTGGGTGAGATTTATATTGGGAAACAATTGTAGAAGTTGATGTGCCACGATGTGTCCAATTATGAAGTTGTAATTTACTGCTGCCCGAGGATGATTAAGAAGATTGTGAATCTGTTTATTTTGTGCGGAATATTCTAGTAGGATACGGGACAGATAGCCGAATTATATCTTCGTAAATGTGCGGACTGCGGAAATTGGGATGTGGTGGGGATGCACCGTACTTCTTTCCAAGTTTTTTTTATCAAAAATTTGGTTGCCAATTCTGGGTTTTAAAGACAATTATTTGTTTGTACTGTTATGCACGGGTTTTCTTGATTTTGCTGAAATTCTAATGGTATTGTTCTGTGTACTATGTTCTGCTGAGAGGTCTACGGGCTACAAATGACGGATAGCAATTACATAGTACTTGAGATTTTTTCCACATTTGTTGGGCATTTCATAAATCACTATTTTGGATGTAGGTAGGCAGTTTGTTAGTATGTGTGTAGTTATTGCTAGATAAACTTACATAATGATGTTGGTAGCAAAGTGTGATAAAGTTGTTATGGCGATTTGTTTCAATTATTTGGCCTATTCTCTAAAAATTTTGTGATGTTGTTTACATAGATTGAAAATGTAATGTGGTTTGGAAAATTTGATGCTAGACCCTTCGTACGGTAGATGATAATGTCCAATTGGTGTTGGTTTATGTGCAGATCACTAGGGCATATTTCTAACCTTTTATTTGTGCATGTTGTTTTGGTGTGATCAAATTTTATTTTTTGTTGGTTATTGTAGATTATAGGATTGGGATTTGGGATTGCATACTTTTTACCAATTAAATGAGGAGATCACTTCTTATGTAAGTGGAACAGATAAGCTTAAAGTTCTTTTGAAGGGTTAGAGCTGATCTCTGCAAGTGTTATCTAGTTGACTGGCTTGAATCAAGAATCACAATCGAGATTAGGGTTTTTTGATCGCTGTCACGCGTTCATTGCGAAAAGTTGACCCATTACTTGCTATAATGTGGAAATTGTGAAGTGTTTAGGTCACTTCAATGTGAAACAAGTTGGACACATGGTTTTTGGTGTTGATGTGAAATTATTTTTCAAGTTTATGAGCTGATATGAGTATCATTTATGTTTTCTTTCTTTTATTTGTTGAGGGATAATATCAATTCAGTGGGCAATGTGAGGAAAATAACGGTCATATGAGGTATCGTTAGCTTTGTCTTAATATATATTGTTTAGATTTCAACTTTATATCATCTTTGCAATTGTATAAGTAGAAATATTTTTCCTTAAAATTTTATCTCGGCAACATGAAAAGGAGAAGTTTGTAGATTAATAGGAAATTAATAGGAAACAGAGGGAGTTTGTTTTTTTTACTCTTCATTGTAGATGATTGGAGCTTTGTAGACGTTCAGTTTCTTGATACTGGCCATCTCTAATATTCCTTGTATTTAGCCAAGTAATTTGATATGGGTTGTGGCTTTATATTAAATTTATTTTTATTATTGCTCAACTTCCTTGCAACTCTTGTCACCAATTTCTTACTTCTATTTATTGTCTTTTGGCATGCCATCTTTATGAATTATGACCAATCAAAACTTTCGAATCTTTTCACCCCCTTTTCTATGCTCAATTATTTTTTTTTGTAAAATGGTTTGTTTTTCCTTGTCGATTTGATTTGTTAGGTTGATGCAACTTGCAAAAGTGCAAAACCTTCAGCTTGGTTTCATTACAACAATAACAAAATCTTAATCCCATAAAGTGAACATTGTTCTGACTTTCTAGAATTTTAATACCATGGGTGATAAATTGG
Source organism: Suaeda aralocaspica (assembly GCA_016808085.1). Classification (NCBI taxonomy): domain Eukaryota; kingdom Viridiplantae; phylum Streptophyta; class Magnoliopsida; order Caryophyllales; family Amaranthaceae; genus Suaeda; species Suaeda aralocaspica. The sequence continues at coordinate 247,650 of PYUH01000580.1, read as the reverse complement.
ATAAAGATGTTGCTTATAAGTTCAAGTTTGTTTGGTTGAAGAAAAAAGCTTCTAGATTTCTATGTGATTATTGCAATTGAAGGGTAAATTCTACTATACGACTAGTGGCTCGATGATGTTTTTTGGCTAGGAATGCATGGCTTAGAAATATCGTGATGTTCATAAGATGAATGTTATAAAATTGAACAAAATGTGTCTACTATATTAGGCATAATTTTAAAAGCGCGCACTTAGGCGCTAAGCACATCTAGGTGCCAAAAATTTGCCTTAGGAAGTCGATGGACCTCATGCCTCCTTTTTTTTTTTTTTGGATTTTCCCCTAATATTTGTTGATGTGCGCCTCACCCATTAAGAGGCGAAAAATGTGCATTAAGGTGCAAGCCGCATACCCTCTTACGCTTAGGTGTGCCTCTCACCTTTGAAAGCTAAGATATTAAGTTTGTGGGCTTACGTAAAGGTTAGAAAAGAATGAGGTTGTTTAAAAAAAGTAGGGGTTGCCTCTTATGAGAGTGAGAGGAGGGAGGAGTGCTTAAGATGATTTGGTCATGTAAGTTGGAGACTGGGTAATGTTGTGGTAAGGAGACTTGAAATAAGGCTAAGGGATAGAGGAAGACCAAACCAAACTTAAAGAGGGTGGTTCAAAATGTGGATATTAAGGCTTAAAAGATGCTGGCAATATTTAGTGAAGAACTAAGGGAGACGATATATGCGGATGACTATTGTGATTCTTCACGATGATTCATGTCTAGCCGGCCTTAGATTGTTTAGATATTTGGGTTTGTTGCTATTATTGTTGTTGATATGATAAACAAAAAGACTAGGAAGGTACTTAAACTTTGTTTTCATGAATAGCTATAAAACTTCTGTGCTTTATTTCTCTTTATTATTAGTGTATTAAGTGCTTGAGGAGACCTCAAAATCAACTTATAATATTGTGGGGACTCCGCTTTATTTGGGGAATAAAACAAATTTGTTATTCCATTAATTATGTCTTACCTCTACTCAACTTAATACCTCTTGATTCCAATGTTCTTAGCCACAATTCCAACTTACTTTTCACTCTTTCTTTTGTTTTATCAACTAACATAATATCTTCACAAACATCATGCTCCAAGGGATACTTTCTTGGATTGAACTTGTATTTAGTGGGAACAAGACGACAAGCTCAATGAGTTTGGATGGAAGGAGTGTTCAATGTTTGATTTCTTCAGCATTTAGGATCCATTATCCAAAATTATGGTGAATTGGATAGGATCAAATCAGGTTGGTTGTAATAAAATGGAGTTTCTTGATTTTTATGTGATTGGGTTATGCCTAACAGATTGAATGGAAAATTTTGCCTCACAGCCATTGGGCGAGCTTTGTTTTATGGGACCAAATAATGGCCTTTGAGTTTCTACATGTGTATGTTGTGTTGGATGTGTGTGCATACATGAAGGGTCAAAATACGGAATGAGGTTATTAGGAAGAAGTTGGGGGTTGTTTCTATTGAAGATATAATGAGGGAAAATCGTCTTGAATGGTTTGGACATATGAGATGAAAACCTAGTAACACTCCGATAAAAGATTGGAAGAGTGGGAACAAGATGGATGGAGGAGAGGTAAACGAAGACAAAAGCAAACTTGGATGAAGGTTATTAGGGGAGATATGAGAGTGTTGGAACTTGAAGAAAATTTAGTGTTAAGGAGAGGAACTCGGAGGAAGAAGATTTCTCCATATAACTTTTGCGATTCCTCATATTGATTCATGTCTAGCTAACCCCAAATTTTTTTGGAATTAAAGCTTTGTTGTTGTTGTTGTTATAAGCGGTACGTTTTACTATAATCCAAACCCCCTTCCCCCTTTTTCTAATGGTTTGTTCTTTTATATGTGTGATATTTGTGCCATTTAGCTGTCTTTAATCAATTAGAATGTAGAGTGGTTTGCTATTGTGCATTCTACATTCTACATTCTTTGCTTGAGCTACCCAATGTTTAAGAATAACTCTATGCGTGTCAAACATGGGCACATGTCCTAGTGTTAAATTATACTATTTGAAGATTGTTTTCAGCACAAACGTATTGCTAATTTTGATAATCATGCATGGGTACTTTTATGTTAAACGGAAAGTTTTAGCATAGTTTGTGGGGTGTATTTGTCTGAGGGTTGATATTCCTTAAACAGATTGATGAATAAATCAGGGATTTTTTTCGTCACTTCAGTTTTTCTGTCAAAAAGCATGAAAATTGTAGGGTGAGAATTGGATAATATCTTTGCTTAAAAACAAAAAAGACAAAAACACCCCCTATTTATTCCTCAATCTGTTTAAGATTTATCATTCCTCTATTTGTCTTGTCCTCATTGCTCATTTTCCTCTAGACAAAGCTCTCTCTTGAAGTTTTGGTATGCAGAAACGCTATTCTTGATTAATAATTTGTTCACTGCAAAATGATCAAATAATTATTTTATAAGGAATTTAAAGCTATCTTGCTTGAGGTTTTGACCCTAGGTAGCATTACTGGTAGCAAGTTAACAACCTTGTGCAGTCTCGAGTGTGCCCCTGTGTGCTGACCATCTCTGTTAGCCACTGTTGGGAAGTATTCTTGCGGCAGGATAAACATCAAGCTGACAGCAAAAAGAAAATAGATATTTAGTTTTAAAAACCTGCAATCCTGCTCAGATAGCTGCATTGCAAAAAATACACATTAGTAAAATTAATTTTTGTTATTTCTTTCTCGGGTTGGTTAAATGAATATATGGCATCTTTGATTGGTTTCCTACAGGTGGTTTATATGGCAGTAGTTGGATCTTTCCCATTCAACTCTTTTCTATCGGGCGTACTTTCTTGTGTTGGTACAGCTGTTCTTGCTGGTAAGCTCAATGTTTTGTCTTTTGTTCTATCAAGTCTGCTTTGGATTTGGAAGCTCATGAACAGTTATGATTTTTGTTTGCTGTTGCAGTATGCCTTCGCATTCAAGTGAACAAGGAAAACAAAGAGTTTAAGGTATGATGTCTTGTCTACAATACTAAACCAATCTTTTACATTTAGACTAAAAGGTTTGAAGTTCCCATTCCTCTTCTTTTCTTTATCCCCCCCTCCCTCTCTGTGATTTTGGTTAGAAGTTTGATAAATAGTACGGATATGTAGTTTGTCAAAGTTTGCTGGTGAAATTGCCTTTTGGTTGAGGTTTGGAGATGCTGTTGAGATGGGTATGAATCATTAGGAAACCAATCAGAATAAATCATTTGCCATTTGTCTCCCGAAAAAAAAAGCACAAATTGCATTTGCCCATTGTACAGATTACTGCACAATAAAATGTATTTTGAAGACTGGAGGAAGATGCAATATGGATGCTGATGTGTTGAAGTGTTGAGAAAACTGAGGGTCTCAACTCCTTACTTATTAAATAAAAAAGATCCCCTAACACGGTCTACATGCACAATTCCACAAACAATCATGTACAAACAATTTGATATTCCTAACCAGATACTAATACCAATTTGCAATAGCAAGACAAGCATATGGTTTAAGATCTTAGTTGCCTAACCTTAATGGAAAGCTACCTAGCGTTGTAATAATAATGAAATACAAAATTCAAAGCTTCTTACGTTCGGATTTGTAGTTTGGTTGTCATCTTTTTGTAAGCCTTGCCTTTCTACATCAAGGATTATTATTATTATTATTATTATTATTATTATTATTATTATTATCATATTTTGGTGGGTTGGCCCGTTATCTTTAAGCTCCAAGGAAACAAGTAATACTTGAAAAAGTAATCTCCTTTTATTTTTATACCTAATTAGTAACTATCAATGTATAATATTGTTAGCACCATCTCATAATTTCTGTTTCATGGCAGGATTTATCTCCAGAGCGAGCCTTTGCAGACTTTGTTCTTTGCAATCTAGTTCTCCATTTGGTTATAATGAATTTCCTTGGATAAGGTGGTGCCGCCTTGAAACGTCGAAGTTTTTTGACCTTGTGCTCCGTGAGTATACAACATAGGATTAGTTATCAGCATTTTTCCTGTTTCCTTTTCTGAAGCTATGTAGATGGACTGATTAAAGGATGGCAGGATGAGTACATGCTGTAAGACTCAATTTTTACAGAATCATGTTTGGAGCTTAAATATCCTTTCATTTTCAGGATAGCCTGTTGTCTTAATGAAGTTCTACAAGTATAAAAACATACTTAACAAATAACAATAGACTGTTCCTTAGGAACACATTGCATAACGATCTTTGCTGAAAAGGAAAGTAGTTTCCGTAGGACTTTGTGCTAGCCATGTTTATTCGGAGCTCCAGAATCTTGTTCAGCCTTCCTCTCAGCTTCACAAAATAAAGGGGTGGAAAAAAATGACTTCTCCCACTCTAAAAAGTTGCAACATCATTAGTTAAGTGTTGTTAATGTACAAATCAAACTCTTAAAATCTAAAATTATGTTTTAGTAAAAAAATATAGGTTTAAATGAAATACACGATGATGTATACGTTGTATTTGACAAGATTATGTCACTTAAAGAAAACACAAGCTAATTATATGAAGACAATGACTGGAACCAATTTCTAAATTATGGAGCATGAAAGTATACATTAAGTAGACAAATGAAAAATGTTCTTTGGCAAGTATGAACGATAAGCAATTGACAAAATGAGCTTTATTCAACTTTAGGAGAAGAGAAATGATAGATTTAGTTAGAATAGAATTTTCTTATGTGATTCTATATCTCAAATGTGGGCTCATACTCCTTATTTCACTTTGCTGGTCATTGCAAGAGGGGGAAAAATTAGTACATAGTTCGCATATACATTTTTATTATTTATGTATCTAAAGTTGAATAATTAAACAAATCATATTTAAGACAATAAATTTGTGTAAAAAATTAATATTATAAAACTCTACAAGCAAATTTTGCTAATATTTAAAAGATGAAAATAATTTTAAAAATCTTTACTATACAAGATAAATTAACCAATGTGATAAATATTAAAAGAGAAAAAAATTATGTTAAGTTAAATATATAAATGTTGAGAGACATTAAGAGATTTAAAAATAAACATTTACTAGCTCCGTGCATGTACATTGCACAGGTTCTAAGGTTAGTGAAAATCTTATATTCACAGCCACACAAAAATATACAAAATTTCACGATGCCTATAATTAACTACTATTTTGTTTCTTTTTTAGTTGCAACATCTCATTTTGTACACATTTAAGGAAGCGAACTGAAGGCGTAAATAAGCAAAGTAATAAAACATTTTTTGCTTCGATAATCTCCGATTTCCCTCTTGCTTATGTCAAAATTATGTTAAGTAATTTAGCCGTTTACATCCTCAAATCTCTTCATTAAAATGTGTACTTATATATCTGTTGCAACTAAAAAAAACGAAGTTAGTATGATAAAGGTATATTCCTTCAATATTCTCTTTGAGGAAAAGAAGTCTTGTTTTGAATCATGCCTCTATATAAAGCCAACCTATTAAGAGGCATTGTGCCTTCAACTCCATTGTAGCTCCTTTTTAAGCACTGCTTGTTAGTTTTACATATTTTTGCTTGGGAATGGATTGGTGATATCTCTTCCACATTTTCTTTAAATAATGGGGCAGATCTTCTCTTGTATTGACACTTTTTATCCCCTGAAAAATAAAATTGAATTATATTTCAATAGTTCCTATGCAATATATAAATAAGATTTTGCCAAATAATAATTATTGTATTTCCTTTCCCCTTTTATTCCTATACATGTTTCTACAAAAAAATAATTTGCATTACAACAATTTCAACAAAATAATATATGTTTCACGACTTAGACCATGTTTTGCTCATCTCATTTTTACTTAAGTTTAACAAAGTTAAGTTCAATTGACATAAATTAGTTCAATCCTTAATTTAGAAACAAATAAGTATTCTATTTTTTTTGAACAACTTTAGAAATACTACATAAAAAAGTTCATACCAATAGAAATAACTTCAGATTAACAAAATAAATTTACAAAAATAGGGCCTTAGAGTGGCCCGTAAAACAATTTTTTGGAATATTCATCACTTACACCACAAATTTAGTTGCAACAAAAATAATGTTTTGTAAGGTGATAATAGTATTTTTTTGTAACTAATTAGTTGCTGACATAGTATAGGTAACTACCTCATAATAAGTTTAGAGAGCATGGCTAGAACTGTAGTGTCAACTGTCAACAGTCAAGCAGTGTGAGCAATTTAACTTTTGGGCTTCTTTACAATTTTATTGAGTCTTTTTTTCCATAACTATTGAACAATTTTTTTAAACCATGGTTCTTAATTCTATAGTTGTATGTTTCAATTAGGGCTGTGCATTAGCGGGTACCCGAATGTGCGGGTATCCGACCTTTCGGGTAGTGTATTTTATTACCCAAGCCCTACCCGGAAATTTCGGGTACCCGCATATTGGGTACCCGAAAGATTGGCCCGGGTAAGCGGGTACCCGCAACTTCATCTTTTTTTTTTTTTTTTTCACTTAAGATATAAATAAAGCATAATAGTATAGAGTATAATTAAACGAAAAAATTAATATTTTGATTAGCATAATTGCATTAACCTCTAAACCAATGTAATGGATATAGCTGAACAAAAATAAATAAAATATGAAAAACAAAAAATAACTGATAAAAAAATCATAAAAAACAAAGCAACACCGAAAAGAATCACAAACAAAGAAAACATTATAAAAATAAGAAAAAGGAAAGAGGTAGTGGCTAGTTAGAGTATAACAATGAGAAAGAAATATAGTAGATTTTAGAGTTGTGGTAAAAAAAAAGCCCAATTCAAAACTAAAAAAAAAAAAACAATTGAAAAACATAAAAAGTAAAAAAAATGAAAGGGGTACCGGGTACCCGGAGTACCAAAATTTGGTGCCCGTACCCGACCCTAAATATACCGGGTACCCGGTTCGCAAAATCTATTTTTTTGCTCAAAAAATACCCGATTTTAAGGAGCGGACAGTACGGGTAACGACCCGGGTATTTCGGGTCAGGTTTTTGTGCACACCCCTAGTTTCAATGTTTCTCACAATTTTTATAGGTTTTTCTGCTACTAAATTAAAGATAGACTGATACAGGGTAATGCCCTGTTCTTTTGGACTGAAATGGAGCTGAGCTGAACTGAACTGTACTGAATTGAAGTGAGCTAAACTGAACTGAAGTGGACTGAAATGAAGTAGTAATTATAATGGAGATGAGCTGAACTGAACTGAATTGAAGCGGACTGAACTGAACTGAACTGAATAGAGCTGAACTGAACTGAAATACCAAAAATTTAAGTCCAAAAGAACAGAGCCTATTTCTCATCGTACGTTCTTTATATTCTTATTTTTCTTTTTATGCTAGGGAGCCACTGGGTCAAGTGATGAGAATTGATCTCAAAATTTCTTAAGATCGTAGGTGAGCTCTAACTAATTAAGCTATTCCTCTTTCTCATAAGAAATTATAAAATATGAATATTTTTTATGAAAGAAGAAAAAGGGGTATGTGGATTTTGACAATCAAAATTTTAATATGGATTATTCTACCTCTTATCCTTTGTATATTTTTCTTCAATTTCTATGTTGTACAAAAATTTGAAAAGTATAAAAATCTATTTAAGATGGTCTTTAGTGCTCGTTTGGTTGCCATGAATTCCTATATACATGTAAAATATACATGTATTTAATACCCTCATACAAATCCTAGGAATTGCGCATAACTTGTTTGGTTTGTCATATGAGAATTGTAAATTCACAACAATAATTTATAATCACCAAGGGGGGTTGGGTATTTTAATTCCCCATTTTATAGGAATTTGGAATTCCCAAGGATTCTACAATTCCTACATTTGAGGAATTAAGGGCAATTAAACAATTCCCCTTACCAACAAATCATGAGATTTGTGTGGNGCCCAATTCAAAACTAAAAAAAAAAAAACAATTGAAAAACATAAAAAGTAAAAAAAATGAAAGGGGTACCGGGTACCCGGAGTACCAAAATTTGGTGCCCGTACCCGACCCTAAATATACCGGGTACCCGGTTCGCAAAATCTATTTTTTTGCTCAAAAAATACCCGATTTTAAGGAGCGGACAGTACGGGTAACGACCCGGGTATTTCGGGTCAGGTTTTTGTGCACACCCCTAGTTTCAATGTTTCTCACAATTTTTATAGGTTTTTCTGCTACTAAATTAAAGATAGACTGATACAGGGTAATGCCCTGTTCTTTTGGACTGAAATGGAGCTGAGCTGAACTGAACTGTACTGAATTGAAGTGAGCTAAACTGAACTGAAGTGGACTGAAATGAAGTAGTAATTATAATGGAGATGAGCTGAACTGAACTGAATTGAAGCGGACTGAACTGAACTGAACTGAATAGAGCTGAACTGAACTGAAATACCAAAAATTTAAGTCCAAAAGAACAGAGCCTATTTCTCATCGTACGTTCTTTATATTCTTATTTTTCTTTTTATGCTAGGGAGCCACTGGGTCAAGTGATGAGAATTGATCTCAAAATTTCTTAAGATCGTAGGTGAGCTCTAACTAATTAAGCTATTCCTCTTTCTCATAAGAAATTATAAAATATGAATATTTTTTATGAAAGAAGAAAAAGGGGTATGTGGATTTTGACAATCAAAATTTTAATATGGATTATTCTACCTCTTATCCTTTGTATATTTTTCTTCAATTTCTATGTTGTACAAAAATTTGAAAAGTATAAAAATCTATTTAAGATGGTCTTTAGTGCTCGTTTGGTTGCCATGAATTCCTATATACATGTAAAATATACATGTATTTAATACCCTCATACAAATCCTAGGAATTGCGCATAACTTGTTTGGTTTGTCATATGAGAATTGTAAATTCACAACAATAATTTATAATCACCAAGGGGGGTTGGGTATTTTAATTCCCCATTTTATAGGAATTTGGAATTCCCAAGGATTCTACAATTCCTACATTTGAGGAATTAAGGGCAATTAAACAATTCCCCTTACCAACAAATCATGAGATTTGTGTGGCCAACCAAACAAGCAATATTTAACAATACCATTACATAGTTAGAAAGATATAGATATTCATTAAATCAAAAAGTACAAAAAAGAATATATATAAATAGGTGATGTCTTACATAATAAGGTGGTCTTATTGGAGACTTATTATTTATAAACTTATGCATTGTACCTCAAAACTTTGAAATTGTTTATATGGTATCCTTAATCTCGATCAATCGTTAAGTTAAATTCATTGATTTGGTTGATTTTTTTGGTTATTCCGACAATTTTCAATTGAAGCTTAGTAAATTTACAAAACTCAAAATGTAATTTAAATTGATAGAATCATTTATAGATAGGTAACAAAGTAGACATTGTTTGGGTAATTTAGAATAATATAATGGCCAATGTCGTTACGACAGAACTAGAAAAGCAATTTAAATTAATGGGAGCCATAACTAGCATTTTGTTTTCTTAGAGGGGACTGAAAACAAAATAAACCTATTTTATTAAGAAGATTAGCATTTTTAAACTAAATTTAAGGAAAAAAAAAATTCAGGTGATGGGGCCTCCACTCGACCCTACTGCTCCGCCCCTAATAATGGCATACAAATACAAGAAGTCTCAAAACCATGGATGCATTTTGGAGGAAACATAGGATCCGTTTGGTAGGATGTAAAACAATTTTTGATGAAAATAGTTTTACATTCGAAAACTCATTTTCATGAAGGATCATTGTTTGGTTTCATGTGAAATGATTTTACATTTTAACCATTCTTCATGGTTTGGTTGAATGGAAAATCAATTATTTCAATTGTGAAAATGTTTTCCTTCCAAGTATGATTAGATGTTTTCCTTCCATTTTTTGGGGAAAATATTTTCGACACGGTGGAAGATAGTTATCCAACTGAAACTTTACATTTTAATATTTTACTTCAAACCAAACAATATAAAATAGAAAAACAGTTTACAAGGAAAAATGTTTACTCTTTACCAAACAGACCCATATTTTAAGGAATGAATTAAGTTACTCCATTATATGAAAAAAAATATTACCGAATTCAACATCAATCCTTTTCATAAAATCGGAAAGGAGGCGTTTGTGAAGTTGGAGGGAAAGAACAGCTACACTTCCTGAGACCGCAAAAACTGCCATCATTCCCATACCCAATGCCCCATCCATTGTTAGCTTACTTTCTTTCTCTCTCTCTTATTTCCTTTCTTTCAAAAACAATTATGTATAACAAATTTGTATTTGAAAGATATATAAATTTGTCACCATATATGGATATTTGTATTTGAAAGAAAAGAAAGAGAAAAAGAAAGGGACATGATTATTGTGTATATAATTTTAAGGAGCACTCATTAAATTTTAAAATATAACTAAACAAAAAATGAGTTTTGTCACAAAGTTACTAATATAATGGTATTGATGTCTATGTTTAGGGTGGAAGCTAGTGGTTTCAAAACAAACCATTCTTTTTTTCCTTTTTAAGCTACCTCTCAATTTTTTTTTCTTATCTCCCAACTAAGATCTATTAATTTCAGCTTGAATGTAACTATAATGTTTAAGGAGTTATTTAGTAAGGTCTAATGGAAAATTCTTCGGTGAACATTTAACAAAATGTCCACCAAAATGTAACTTAGTCAAACCAATGAAGTTTGACACCTATTAATTGAGCTTTGTATTTTATACTTTTACAATATGTATTTAATATTTTTAATATACGAAAACTATTTTCAATAAATACGTATTCCTTGTATTAGTATTATGTATATATGCATATTAGACAGGGTATTTTGCAATAAATATGATATATATCAACTTCTTCCTTTTCAATTGCCTCTTTCAACAAATTGCCATGGAGGTGTTCAACTTCACAAAGCTAGTTCTTCAAAAATTCCAGAAAATCAGCTTATCATATATCATAGCATATGGGCTTTTGGGGTGATATTTTGTTCAGTAAATTAAAATCAAATCAAATCCATAAGCAATCCCATAAAATCACTTTGATATCATCAAATAAAAAAACCTTAAATTCCAAATTCATAATCCCTACTTTCAGATCTTTGCTTCTTTTTCAATTCCCCTGCTTCTTCTTTCCTCTTCTTTGCTGCTTTATCAACAAGTATTTTGTTGATGCTTGAATAAGAACTTTAACAACAACAACAACAACGGCGATGACCACGACGTCGACAACAACAACAACGACAACAACAACAACAACAACAACAACAACAACACCAACAATAAAATTGTGTTTAGGAGGTTTAATTAATTATTGAATTATGTTTAAGGGAGGCTTAAAAATTTTTTTGTGGAGAGAGAAAGAGAGAGGTCGGCACGAATTACAAGGTGAATGGCACGAAATTTGAGTTGTTGGAAATAGTAGAACATTGGCACATATTTATAGGTGAAAGTCGGAAAACGGAGTGCAGGGGTGCGGAACTTGTGCATAGGCGCATGTTGTGTGCCCATGCGCACCTTTTGATAATTTTTGGAAGTTTTCAGCTTTTTCCATATTTTCAAAGACCGAGCCCTTGTGTGTCTATGCGCACAAGGGACGTAATTTTACAACTTCTATAATTTCGAAATTCACTTTTGTAAATCGTTTTATACGTTTCCATAAGCCTAAAGTTGTCTGATTTCATACAGAACCTTCTACAAGATTCTAGAACGTCCGTCGTACATGGTCGTATTTGAATTGTACTCTTAATTTATTTTCTACATTTAAAAGAAATGATAATAATAATAATAATAATAATAATAATAATAATAAAAATAAAATTAAATAATAAACTAAAAGGGAAATCATAGAAACTAATCTAAGCGCGTTTTGGCTATCGGAACTTATCATCGGCATATTCCGACAATGGGTTTGGTTTTGAAAAGGTTCGGAGGCATTGCCCCCTAGCCCCCCACCCACTATAGAGTTTACCCCTGGACCCTGACTCGCTGACCGGGCAGTGAGACTCCCACCCGCTAAATAGGTAGCGGGACCCTTGTATAGATTGTGGAGTGGGGTCCAAATAGGTGAACGACTAACATTCGACACACATCTTTTAATATTCTTTTCAAGCAATCAATTTCAGAAGGTGAACCTATTGCAACGTGGTACACTTTAATCATTGGCCTCTATGCAGGGACAAATGCAGGTATCTAAAGTCACTTATCATCATTCACTTTTATTCATTTCATTTTTTGATGATACATAGGTGCTTATTACAATATGATGATGATGAACAGGGTTGAGTAAGGATCCATGCGAACAGATCCTCAGCATAGGGCCCCGAAAATTTGAGGGCCCATTTACACAGAGCCCATACCTTAAGGTTAAAAACAATACAAAGAATAGAGAAAGTCTGGCTAGAGCTTTGATTCTCTTATATTAGGCTTCCCTGCTAAGTAAATTATTTATATTCATCCACCTTATACGTCATAAATTGATCCCAAATTCCCAAATTTCCTGAAGTTTCTAAATTAATCTTCATATTATTTCCTGTTTGCATGCTCATATAACTTATTGTTTTATAGCCAAAAATTTCAATTATCCATGATAAACATTTTGCCAACAATTTTTATTTTTCTCAAATCTTGAATTGTTTTCCACAATTAAACTCCCTAGACGATTAAAACTTTAATCTATTGTAAATATTTTATTTCCTTTATTCTCCAATAGCCATTCTTATCAAGTATGATACTCAATTTTTTTTTTTTTTAGAATTTAAAAATATAATGATTCATGGTAATAATAATAAGACTTTGGGGTGTTTGGTGAAAGTGATAGGGATAAGAAGGAGGGACACATATAGAGAATTAATAGGTGGGATAAGGATTTATAAGTCTGTATCCCATGTTTGGTATGTATGAGGAATAAAATTGGGATAGGTGATAAAGTACAGTTATCATATTGTCGTTACTAACTCTATCCTCATTAATTTTCCATTTCAATTTCATTAAGGGTAATTTAATTTAGTGCCACCTTATCCCTCTCCTCATACCACCCCCACTTAGAGACTTATAAATCCTTACATTCTTCTTTCTCTTGTTGTTCATTATCTCGAGCTCGTATGTGACTAGATATTACTGTTGTAGCATATTAGCAATGCAGTCACAATATCATCCCATGTGGTCATGCTCTTGTTGTCCAATGGAAATTAAACAATCTCCTTGAGGGCCATGATTGGTTAGAATCCCCTAAAACAAAACCTTGGATCATTTAGAAAATTGTTGACAATGAAGGTGTCAATGGGATGTATATCGATGAGGATGGAATAATCATTGCTTTTGTGGACCACATGCATTCTTAATAGGATAGAGCATAGAGGAACTAGAGGTGTTTTCTATACTAGATACTTTAGATATGATGCAAGGGTCGTGCATGAGTCTAAATTTGTAGTCATTTGAACCCATGTTTTTGGTGTCAATATATACGCAAAGATTGAATGAGTTAAACTTGGACCATTGACCGAGTCACTGCCAATGTGGAGTGGTTATGTTTGGACAACGGTAAGCTATGAAATGCTTGTCTCTTGGAATGAGGTTTGCAGTTGAAATATGTAGAGAATATGAATGGAGGATACGTGTTTTGGAGGGATATGTGTGGGTGGTAGACTGAAAGGCAGCAAATCTAGTACAAAGGTAGGTCTTCAACTGAAAAATTGAACCATATGTCCTTTTCGATATATGCAATCTTAGATCGTGGTCAACACCTAGAGCAATAAGAATGAGTTAGCTATTGTCACTTGCTTTTATTCATTTCAGTTTTTTGATTGATGATAGATAGGTGCTTATTACAATATGATGACCAAGATGATGATGAACATGGTCGGCCAAGGGCCTGTGCGAACATACCCTCTACACATCGCCTTGAAAATTATTTGAGGGCCTATTTACACGGAGCCCATCCCTTTAGGTTAAAAGAATTACAAAAAAAAAAAGCTAGACTGAAGCTTTGATTCTCTTATATTTAGCTTCCCTGCCTCCTTCATTTACTACCTTAAGTAAATTATCTAGATTTATCCACCTTATATGTCATAAATTGATCCCAAATTTCTTAAACTTTCTATATTAATCTTCATATTTCTTCCTGTTGGCGTGCTCATTTAACTTATTGTTTTACACCCAAAAATTTCAATTTTCCATGATAAACATTTTGCCAATAATTTATTTCCTGAATTTTCTCAAATCTTAAATGGTTTTCAATAATGGAGAAATTCATAGGAAGTTTTGCACAATTAAACCCCCCTAGACACATAAAACTTTAACCCATGTAAAATTTTTTAAATTTCTTTTACTCTCCAATAGCCATTCTTATTAATTATCATGCTCATTTTTTTTTTTTTGAGAATTTAAAAAAATAACAATTCATGGTAATAATAATAAATTTTTGGGGTGTTTGGTAAAAGGGATAGAGATAAAAAGGATAAGAAGGAGGGATACAAATACGGAATTAATAGGTGGGATAAGGATTTATAAGTCTCTATCCCATGTTTGGTATGTATGAGGAATAAAATTTGAGAAATCACAAAAGTTACTATATTGGTCCTTACTAACCCTTTCGTTATCTATTTTCCATTTTCATTTCATTAAGGGTAATTTAGTATTTTTGCCTCCTATTTCTTATTCCTCCCCTTATACCATTTCCCCCATATATAGCCCCAAGGTACTATTTTGGTGGAATAAGAGGGTGTTTTATCCCCATCTGCACCCCTCAAACAAAGTTTAGATTTTAATATCCCACACTTCTTGGAAACCAAGGAAACCAAGGAAAATTGCTCATAGAATCATAGTCGAGTCATAGTCATAGTCATAGTCCATTGAACTGCTGAGAATTGATAGGTGTGCATACGATTCATGGTTTTCTTACTTTGATTATCACAGTTTCATTTGTTTTAGCAATTAATCTATATAATCTAGAGTCCCACAATTTCAATTTTTTTATGAGTTAATTATTATTTTCATTTTGATTTTTTAGGAGTGCAAATTAAGAAATCTTGTAATCCAAATCTCACATATATTTTTGTTCATGAAGTGCCAAATAGGGGTGAATTGTTTTTTGGGAAATTTTTAGATTAATTGCGTTTTGTTGGCCAATTTGTTGTTTTGACATATGATAAATTGATAGTATCTTCAGATAATTTGTAAACAAAATATTTTTATACTAGGGCCTAATTTTAAGTTTAGTATTGGCCCTCAAAATGTTTAGACAACCCTGATAATGTTAGGAATAGAATGGTCTTGGGGGGGGGGGGGGGGACAACAATTACATAACAATATGCACGTGTAAGAACATCGTTACACTGTATTAGCAATATGTAAGTCTCTAAAAGGGTCATGCTAGGATGTCCAAGGACATCATTGACCGAGGAGATGCCCTATAAACATAGTCTAAACGATCTCGTCCCCCTTGTGGTCAGTTTCATTACCAAGTCACTGCGTCAAATAGACGGGATGGGAATGTTGATATGTTAATTCTGTTCTAGACGTGGTAATCGCCAACAACTACAGTGGTCTTACTACTGGGGTTGAGAAAGGTGTGTAGGGGCATCGGATTTTAGGGTCCCAAATTTTAGTGGAGTCACCTTTCCGAAACTGTCCATAGGTCGAGTTAGACCTAAAAAATTGGTTTAAGGAAAGCTGGAACTTGTACCACGCTACAGACGTAGCGCTACAGGATTTCCCACGCTGACCCTGCAGCGTTACAAGTTCTGTGGCGCTACAGTGTCAGCGCATGAAGGTTTGTAACGTTACATAGGTAGCGTAGTTAACTTTCCAGCGCTACCTTTTTTTCAATTGAAATGGAGCACTGGAACTTGTACCACGCTACAGACGTAGCGCTACAGGATTTCCCACGTTGACCTTGCAGCGTTACAAGTTCTTTAACGCTACAGTGTCAGCGCAGGAAGGTTTCTAACGCTACGTAGGTAGCGTAGCTAACTTTCCAGCGCTGCCTTTTTCCTTTTAAACCCAATTTTAAATCGTTTTTTTTTTTTTTGGGAGAAACTTCAATACTGATACCAACCATGCTAATAGGGAGTCGCCAATGAGTATTAGGAACTAAACTCATAAACCGTGTATTTAGATTAGATACGAATGAGACTCGAATAAGGCACGTTTATCTAAATTGCAAGGAAATCCTCTCCGATCGACATGGGGATGACTCCAAGTTGTGGTCGAGTGAACCAAAGATTGGACTCGGGGGTGAAGGTACTAACATAACGGAGTGCGTCGGGTTAGCCCATAGGCGGCTGATGTGTCTAATATTTATATTATTTTTCTACCCAATTCCCTAATGATTTATGGATTGACCGGGCTCATTTGAGCCAATTTTCATGCTAATAGTGTTCTTTTAGTGTTTTGTGTGGTTTTGTAAAGTTTTATAGGAAACGACCAATTTTCAGTTGATTTTACTACATAATTTCGGCACTTGAGGGATAAAGATCACTTATGAGAATTTGGAGAATTATTAGTGACATTTTACAACTCATTGGAACAAATTTGACGTCTCACATGACAAGTTGGAGAAATATTAGAAGTAAAAGTGAAGAATTATGAAATTTAGAAGTGAAGATTTTGACCACTGTCCACTATTTTGGTCATATCTCAAAATCTGTACATCNAGTCATATCTCAAAATATGTACATCGTATTGATCTGATTCTTGTTGCATTGGAAAGAAGATTCAAATAGCTTTCCAACGGTAGGTCATACGCCCTGTGGAACGTCCTGTAGCAAAAGTTATAGCGATTTCAAAATGATGCTGAATTTCAAAAGCTTCTGTTTCATGATGCGGCCGCATAGAACAAAATTCTTTTGTTCTATGCGGGCGCAGGTCATGTTTTTTTGGATATTTTGCTGTGAGATCGACTTTTTGCGTAATTAATTATTAAAAAGCCCATTAGGCTTGTATTGAAGGCGCGATTCCCTAGGAGCACAAGAGATACTTTTCATTATTAGTTTTTCCAGTTTTAAAATCCTAATTAGCTCTCTTAATTACTTTCTCTCTCTAGATTAGGTTAGATTAGTTTATTTTTGTTGAAGAATTTTCAATTCAATACAATTCAATTCAAGTTTCTTTTCCATTGAAGTTNGCATTCTAGTTTGGTAATTTCTTTTCTCTTTCTTTGTCAATTATTTATAGTTTATGTTTATTAGTTTTATTAGTTCATGTTAATTAATTTTTGTTTATTAATTAGTTTATGATTGGTTATTTAGTTAATTATTGTTCTTATTTGCTTATGATCATGAATTTAAATTTGTATATTGTTTTAGTTTGTATAATTATGAGTGAGTAATTTGTTGTCTAGGGTTTAGGGGATCCATGAACACATTAATGGACTAGTTTAATTTAAATCGATTAGTTCCTGATTAGTAATTAAATTCCTATTATTGATTTCTATCGATTGCAATTAAATTGGGCGCAGATTTAGTTGTAAGTTTGGTAATTGTCGAAATTGAGGCCGAGAGGTAAGATTACCACAATAAGACCACCGAATAATAGGCAAAACGAGTCTATGCGAGCGAGAGCCGGTAGAAGAGTTTTGAGGGAGTCTAAGTTCGAGAGAATTAGTGTGCCCTAGTTTAATGAATTTTGTGGAATTGATTGGTTTATGTTTTATGAATTTATTAATTGTTCATGGTGAACCGATTGCCCTAGGTTTTAGTCAATTTGAGTCAATTCTTAGTTTAATTTCGTTATTAGTTTTTTTAGTTAATAATTAATCATAACCAAGGCCCTTTTCACAGTTTAAACTTTTTAGTACTAGTAGTGTTTCATTGCTTCCCTATGGATTCAATCCCTACTTCCCTAGCTATATTAGTTAGTGTTGTTTGGTTTATTTTTGAGAGGTGTGCGACAACCTTGCATCAAATTTTGGCGCCGTTACTGGGGAAGCAACTGTTTAATTCTACTAGTCGGGTTTAAATTGTTTTTTTTTTTCGTTTCTTTTTCTTTGATTTGTTTATTTTTTTCCCTTTGTTTCCGTTTTTTCCTTTTTCTTCTTTTTTTTTTTCTTTTTTCCTTTTTAATTTTTTTTATCCCCTTTCTTTTTTTCCCCTCTCTAAAAAATGATGGTACATTTCCGTCTACGCAACATGATCAAGAAATATTTCGGAGATATATGTATAGACTTGGGGATGCAATTGGCCCTTATCATTCATTTTGTCAATATGAAATGTGCATGATTATATATGAAAATTCGAATATTCATACAAAATTGACGTTGGAAGCTATAAGTAATTATAAATTCATGAGAAATACCCCTGAAGAAGGGTGGAATACAATTAAGGAGTTAGCTGGAGAAACCTATGAGGAGGAGATGGCATCTTATGTTAAACCAACTATAGAAATTTTTTCTAATTATACTCCCTATACTCAAAATCCCCCTTATTACTACTGTTATCGGTGTAACTCTCATGGCCATGATATTACTTGTTGTCAAAATCAAGAGTCTTATATGCATGTTAATAGTTATCTTCATCAGTGTGATTTACATAATTCTCAATTTGAATCATCCTATAACAATGTGGAATATCTTATTGATTTGAGAGAAATTAAGCATGGTGTTATGGAACTTGCTAAGCAATTAGAGAAAATAAGGGAGGAACAAAGCTTAATTGAACAACAAACATACCTTATTCGGTTGTCAATAGAGCAGCAACAAATTGATGATTATAATATAGAAAATGATGATGATGATGATGGATTGAATATGAATGCTAGTTCATTAGATATGAAATTTTGTTCGACTCTTGTCACTAATGATGATGGTCCAAATGAGAAAATTGACGATCTAACAATGGATGTCCCTATGGAGAAACAATCTTTAATTTCCAAATCATCAGTTGAAAAACCGTTGATTACAGAATTATTTGCTATAAACTCTTATGTTGACATGCTCGTTGATGAGGGTGAACTAATAATAAGACTACTGGATAAAAATAATGGTAAAGTTAACCCTCATGATGGAATTATGAATTTAATCTTGGTAGTAGAGGAAATTAAAGGTAATTATTTTCTTTCTCCCGTTCCTCGTATTCTTTCTTATTCTTATTTATTTTTTCCCAACAAATTTTCTTCCTATTCTTCTTTCTCTTTTATTAATTATTTTTTTGTGAGAGTAAATGCGTTGGTATCTAAGCCATATGTAGTGCTTAGTGAAATGTTTGCAGGAGCATTTGATAAGCTTCTCAAGGCATTGAATTCTTCTGATTGATTCTAGAAGCAATAGGTCGTACGGGACCATTACAAACCAGCGCTTATCGGGAGGCAACCCGGGCTTTCTATCCCCTCATTCATGCTTCATGTTTATGTGTCCCGGGACGGGACAATGTTTAGCTTGGGGGAGGTATGTGTTACTGCTTTCTTAGATTAGTTTTTACTGCTTTCTTAGGATCGTTGCTTGGTTTGTACCGTTCACTAGGAGCGGGAGTTTACTTGCAACACAAAAAGATTGTACTGTTTTCTTAGTTAAGTTCTAGAGAGAGTTTTTGATTAATTAGCTAATTGTTCGTCCCAACTTGAGTTTATTTGAGAACTTGACCATTCAAGTACCCCTTATGCTATTTTTGAAAACTTTATGATTCTTGACTGCGGATGAATTCACATGTGTGATTTGCTAGCCATGATTTGATCTTTTATTGCTAGAATTCCTTGTATCGGTCAACTCTTCTCAACCTTGCTTGGGTCTTGGACTTGAACTGTGTTAACGGGAGGATTTGAGCCACTTTTGCATATAATATTATTCATATATTTTCTTTCATGTGTGCTTAGTTCCTGGTGCAAATATGATCCAGGGTTTGACATTGGATTCTAATAACTTTAATTGTGGTTTTGTGTATGTTGCGCAAGATAAAAGACCTTCATTTCTTTTTTTAAGGGTTCAGTATTTCAATTCCTACTTCTATATATTTTCCCTTGATCCCATGTTTTGAGCTTTTATCCCTTTCATTTGTATTTTTAGCCACATTACAAGCCTTATTAGCCTTGCTACATAATTCATTATATGCCCAGACTTGGTTTGGGGGAGTTGAAGTGGTTGTGATGTTGTTAAAGTAACTTTTGATGGTTGTTAATGGAGGATTGTTGGTGAAATAGTTGGAAATGTTGTTAGTGAAGATTATTTGACTACATGTTTCACATTTAAGGCTTTGCATACCAATGTCTAGGCTATTGCAAGTTAATTGAAAAGTTATATTTTATTCATGGCCTAGTTATGTATGTGTGATGATTTTGTTTATTGTTTATTGAATTCTAAGCAAAAACAAATCATTAAGAGTCGTGAAACTATGTTTTATTATGCATGAAAAATAAAGTGAAAAATAATAAAAGCATAATAATTTGAAAAGTATAAAAGAAGTGAAAAGTTGAATTTCTTATATTAAGAAAAAGTTTAAAGTTTGTGAAGTAATGGTTGTTGATTGAATTATGAGATTTATGGTGTTGATGTGAAATATAAAGAAAAGTTTGGTTTGATTTGGTTGAATTGGATGTTGGAGAATGTTGACGATTGCTTTGGAGTTGTTGACGGTTTTCCTTGATTCTATATGCGTATGCCCCGCATTCCACCACATTATCCCAAATTTTATCCTACCCATCACCCTAGCCAAGTTGCAAGCTTATTAAAGTCCTTCTTGATCTTCGTGTACATGCTATGGTTATTGTGAAGTGAATCCTTTGTCAAGGTCGTAGAGTATTAATTGCATTTCGAGTCGACATTTAGGATGAGTGGATACCCTTAAACACTTGCATGAGGGTGTGAGATGTGGGATTTGGGTTCCTAAAATTTGCAATTGAACACACTTTGCATTTGCATTTCATCATTGGTTGGGAGGTGAGTGTTAGAGCTTTATTAATATAAGCTCATCCTTAAATGTGCGGAGTGACCACCTGTGAGCTACTATAGTCATCAATCTATTAAACTTGCTTGGTTGGTTTTATTTGACCTGTATGTAGGAAGGATGGTAATTGGGTGCTTGATTGGTTAGCTTTGATCCATGTGTCTTCTGATGTTCTCTTGAGTTATAATGATTATTTTGTTTTTATGGGGTGTAGTCAATTTATTGATTGTGTTTGCTCGGGACGAGCAAAGGTTTGGCTTGGGGGAGTTTGATGTGTCTAACATTTATATTATTTTTCTACCCAATTCCTTAATGATTTTTGGACTGACCGGGCTCATTTGAGCCAATTTTCATGCTAATAGTGTTCTTTTAGTGTTTGGTGTGGTTTTGTAAAGTTTTATAGGAAACGGCCAATTTTCGGTTGATTTTACTACATAATTTCGGCACTTGAGGGATAAAGATCACTTATGAGAATTTGAAGAATTATTAGAGACATTTTACAACTCATTGGAACAGATTTGACGTCTCACATGACAAGTTGGAGAAATATTAGAAGTAAAAGTGAAGAGTTATGAAATTTAGAAGTGAAAATTTTGACCACTGTCCACTATTTTGGTCATATCTCAAAATCTATAAATCGTATTGACCTGATTTTTATTGCATTGGAAAGAATATTCAAATAGCTTTCCAACAGTAGGTCATACGCCCTGTGAAACGTCCTGTAGAAAAAGTTATAGAGATTTCAAAATGATGCTGAATTTCAGAAGCTTCTGTTTCATGATGCGGGCGCATAGAACAAAATTCTTTTGTTCTATGTGGGCTCAGGTCATGTTTTTTTGGCTATTTTGCTGGGAGATCGACTTTTTGCGTAATTAATTATTAAAAAGCCCATTAGGCTTGTATTGAAGGCACGATTTCCTAGGAGCACGGGAGATACTTTTCATTATTAGTTTTTCCAGTTTTAAAATCCTAATTAGCTCTCTTAATTACTTTCTCTCTCTAGATTAGATTAGTTTAGTTTATTTTTACTGAAGAATTTACAATTCAATTCAAGTTTCTTTTCCATTCAAGTCTGGTAATTTCTTTTCTCTTTCTTTGTCAATTATTTATAGTTTATGTTTATTAGTTTTATTAGTTCATGTTAATTAGTTTTTGTTTGTTAATTAGTTTATGATTGGTTATTTAGTTAATTATTGTTCTTATTTGTTTATGATCATGAATTTAAATTTGTTTATTGTTTTAGTTTTTATAATTATGAGTGAGTAATTTGTTGTCTGGGTTTAGGGGATCCATGAACCCATTAATGGACTAGTTTAATTTAAATCGATTAGTTCCTGATTAGTAATTAAATTCCTATTATTGATTTCTATCGATTGCAATTAAATTGTGCGCAGATTTAGTTGTAAGTTTGGTAATTGTCGAAATTGAGGCCGAGAGGTAAGATTACCACAATAAGACAACCGAATAATAGGCAAAACGAGTCTATGCGAGCGAGAGCCGGTAGAGGAGTTTTGAAGGAGTCTAAGTTCGAGAGAATTAGTGTGCCCTAGTTTAATGAATTTTGTGGAATTGATTGGTTTATGTTTTATGAATTTATTAATTGTTCATGGTGAACCGATTGCCCTAGGTTTTAGTCAATTTAAGTCAATTCTTAGTTTAATTTCGTTATTAGTTTTTTTAATTAATAATTAATCATAACCAAGGCCCTTTTCACAATTTAAACTTTTTAGTACTAGTAGTGTTTCATTGCTTCTCTGTGGATTCGATCCCTACTTCACTAGCTATATTAGTTAGTGTTGTTTGGTTTATTTTTGAGAGGTGTGCGACAACCTGCATCAGCGGCCATTACTAGTTTCCTCTTAACCATACGCAAATTATATTTAGAACCACACAAAATTATCAATTTACAAAATTAACAAAAAATAGCATTAAATTGTTAGTGATAACACAAAAAACTAATTAATTTAACTCAAACCGTTATTAAAATTGATTTAGGGAGCCTAACATGATTAGATTTGTTCGAAAGAATTATCTTGATTAAGCGTTGCAAACAATCAATTTAAATCCTTTAACAATAATAAGGTGATAAAGCAGTAAATAAATAGTGAAACAGCAATTTAAAAGTCCATAAACATGATTTTTAAGGCTCTCAGGAAACGTACCACTTCTCCTTTGAAAATTGTTTTCGTCGGGTATTAATTTGGGCGGAGTTTCGAATTATCGTTTCGATATTATTAAAATTTCTAGCCACTTTTTAGTAAAATAAACAGTAAATAAATAATAAATGATTATTAAAAAATTAATGTTGTTTAAAAGCAATAATCGGACTAATTAAGTATGAGGAAGAGAGTGAGTTAAAAAAGGTTGTTGAGAAATGAAGAAAACGAAGGTTTTTATAGCAGCGTGGGAACCCTAATAGTGCTGGCCTGCTATCGTGGTACGCCGAATCGCGCTGGCCCAATAGCGCAATAAACCCTACAACGCTGCTAGGGTAGCGCTGTTAACAGCTCAGCGTGACTAAATTAACTGCGTTGCATTTTTGAAAGATTTTTTTATTTTTATTTTTTATTTATTTATTTTTTATTTATTTTTTATTATTATTATTATCATTTTATTTTATTTATTTATTTAAAATAGTAAAAAAGGCGTTGGGATAATTAAAAAAAGTGTGTTAAATAAGAATGGGACTTTTATAATATCCGAAATTTATATTTTTATGCCCAAGTATACTCGGTTATTCAATTTTCTAAAGAAATGAGTTTTTTATATCATCACAGAGCCCTGCCGCGGGACAGGGGACTAAATTAGGTGTCTACAAGGTGTTATCCCAAAGACCAACGCACACACTAGAGGCCATTATGCAGGGTGCATTATGATCACTAATGAGTGTCAATTATGACATTGAGTAGTGTTTTTAGGCCTATTTTGGTGTGTGTTGATAATTTTTGATTTGTTTTTTAAGGTTTGCATAGTTATTTTTATTTGGTAGTTTTTAGGTGTGTTTAGTGTGAATAAGCTGAGTTTTGGTGTTTGTGAGCCTTGGATGTTTTCAATATGAAAACTAACATCAAGCTCCATTGTGTAGGTGCAAGGTAAAAATGGTCATTTGGAGTTCATGAGGGACTCGTCCTGAAGCCCCAAAAGTGTGCATTTGGATATCAGAGCCTTGGAAAAGAAGATGTAAGAGTTTAAGAGCTCCGAAAATTACCGGTCATAAAGAGCAGCAAACTAGGCGACCTACGATTAGGGGGTGGCAACCTGCATTCAGCTCACTAGTCGAACGGCAACACTAAGAGCGATTGGAGATCGACTTATCAGTCGACCGGTTAGAGTCTTTGTATTGACAAGTTAACTTTTGGGGGGCCATAACTTTTGCGTCACTTGATATTTTTGAGCAATCAACTTATCATTAGAAAAGACTTGAAGAGAGCTTTCAAATGGTGTTAGAATGACAACAATCTAATTAGCAGTTTGGGATGTTTGGCCGTTTGAAGTTGCTAGTGCCATAATAGAATACGAGCTTGGTTTGGTTTTATTTTGTCTGAACTCCTTGGCATGAATTCATTCGTATATAAACCAAATCCCTTGTAATTACTTACAATCAAGTTTAGTTTCATTTTTTTACTTTCTTAGTTTAGGAGTAGGTCTTAGAATGAGAAAGTAGTATAGTTCATGAATTTCGTTGATTTCAAAGTATTCTTTTGGTAATTTCACGCAAGTTTCATTTTTTGTAATCTTTTGATGTTTGTTTTACATGTTTTTAGTAGTCTGATCCTTGAGGTTTGACCATATTTGCTTGTTTTTGTGTTCTTTTTATTGAATTGTTGGATTTCAAATTCCATATAGTTATTTGTTGCAAATGTCAAGTTTTGGTTCATTTTCCCCAATTTAATGTTTTTCTCTAATTTTCCCATGATTTGTGAGTAGTTCTTTGCTAGAAGAGTATAGTGAAGCCTAGTATGGCCATATGATTGTGATTTGGGGATTGATTTAGGTTTAGATTATTGATTAAGTTATGAATTGTATGTACCAGTGAATCCCTTGAAGATAGGAGTATCTAACCTAGATTCTAGGATGAATTAGGGCATGAATCGATGGAAGATTCACGATAGTTTGACCATAGGTTAGTGCATTTGACTTGATAACATTTTGAAAACTCTTGGTCCTTTAAACCTTCCGCAGAAGATACGTTTAATTTGGATCACTAGATAGGGTCTTGGTGCCTCAGAAGATGATCCCAGAGCATAAGGTCAGTAAAATAACATTGCAATTAATGCTCAAATGGATGTAAAGGTAGTTTGATTCCTCAAATTATGGTTATATGCTTATGCTTGGTGGAACTACATGAACCTAACTCTTTTGTTTGTGGATGTTCTAGTTTTGTTTTGTTGTTAGTTGTAGCTTAGATTCTCAGAATTTCCAAATTTGCTTCAAACTAGCTTAGCTAAACACTCTCACACACATCACTTAAGGCTTTTATCACCACATTCTTTTGGGACTAACCTCGGTTACCACTAACCAATAGCTTTTGCTTTTCTTAGAGTTAGTTTGAGTTTATTTATATTGTTTGTTTGGATCTTGAGCTTGTTTCCAATGACCTTGCTAGCTAGCCTCCATGAAAGGCAAGCTTGTTGATTCAATTACCAAGTGATATCTCTTTCAATTATGTTCTCTTTCACTACTAGAAAAACGGGGTTTTTCGACGCTATTTTTGATGTCTTTTTTTACGCAAAAAATTGTCGAAAAAAATTGTCAATGCTTCGGTACAACGTCAAGATTTTGGACACTAAGAATACTTGACGGGAAAAAGTGTCGCCATTCTAGACAGTTTTTGGTGCCAAAAACAATGTTGACATGTTTTAGCGTTGAGGTTTTCGATGCTTCTTAGTACCAAAATTGTTCAGATACATAGGTATTTTCGAAACTTTTTTTCGACTGACTTTTTTCAAATCTTTTAGCTGCTAAAACTTTTCATGTAATTTGGCTAGCATAATATGTTAAGACAAAAAAACATCATTAAAAAAACTACCATCATATTTTGATGCAAAATACAATTATATACCATTACTTGTGGAATTATCTAATACCTATAGGCGTAGTATTAATTGATTATAATCAATGTATGTATTGTGCATTATGCTATGTCCAAAACTGTAATAATTAGTTCTAGCTCAAAAATGTTTCAAATAATTACTATATATATATAAAATATCTTGAATTGCCACTTAAAGGTTGTCTACAACAAAACTAAAGGTATGATTTGTCTTAGAAATTTCAAAAACAAAGCATATCAAAACTACTAAAAACTAAGGAGTTTTTTTTTTTTTATTTATTTTTTATTTTTTTATTTTTATGCTTGAGCGTTGTGTCACGTGGATGCTAGTCAAGGCTAAACCCTTCCTTAGTATATAGCTAAGTAATGCAACGAAAGCTTGAATAAAACAGTAAGAAAAGCACAAGTTTATGAGTATGAGTTTTATTTTTTTGAGAGAAACTGAATACAATGCTTATATTACTCTCTCTATCTCTGTGGGTTGGCTGATTTACAACTGAATAACTCAGGTATTTATATACATCATTCTCCCTACTATAGTTAGGATATTCTAACCTTTCCTACTTCATCTAGGACTACCTACTTCCCTACTGTACATAGAACATCCTATATTCCTAGTGACTTTAGGATATCTAACATTCCTAGTGTATCTAGAACATGTAAGAATTCCCCAGAATACCCTCCGATGTTCTGGACCCTTCCGGAAGTGCTAAACTACTCTAGACCCTTCGATGAGGTTCTAGAGCCTTCCATACTCTTCTAGACGTAGTAGACAACCTCTTCACCATGCATGAACCTCGTTTCATCAATATAGCACTGCCATCCCAAAAGTACTGTTTATCTTCATACCCAGTATTATGGTACAACATTATTACTTCCTGCAGACTGTTAACTATAGGGAGATGAGTGTTGCTCGCACAACACCTGGGCTGCTCCCCTTGGGATCCTTATGCCCTCATTCCTAGGCAACATGTGGGTCATTGGTTCACTCGTGACAGTTGGCTCGTTTGACAAGTGTCGACCTAATTTTTTGGGAGGAAACAAATTTTGTGCAAAACCTAATAAGAAAAAACCACGATTTTGATTTCGGAATTTTAGGAAAAAAAAAAAAAAAAAAAAAAAAAAAAAAAACCCCCTTTGACTCCCCCCANCCGCCTTGGACTCTCCCACAATCTGTAGCACGCAGATTGATCTTCTCAAATACTTCTACCTCCATCGATAATTCTCAAACAATTCTCTTCAAACCTAAATGAAATCCATCCCTTTTCAATTTTTTCCATGAAAACTTATAATCCATTCAATTTGATCCTCACTTATTTCATTTTTTTAGTATAATTAGTTGGCAAGGAAATTTAGAGAAGGTCAAAATCTTAAGGTATACACGCTGAAAATTTAAATAATTTGTTAATTAATTATTCGGTTTGGTTTGAAGCTATCAAATTCTTTGTTTTTAGTCGAATTATAGTGTGTAAACTTGTTGAACTATTGTGTAAATTACTTTGAAATCTTTGTGAAGTATATAATGTGAATGAGTATTAAGCCTATTAGTATGGATTCCAATTGAATTCATGTCAAAAATCAAATAATATGAATTCATGTGCTTCTAATTCTCATTCAGTTCATGTACAATCAGATCAATTCCTCTCCCTTGAATTTTTTATTCTTCAATTGTTGTGATTCCGTTCTTGAATTTATGTGATTCAGATTCATTCTTGAATTCTTCTGGATTTGGGTTTGATTTTTGTGATGATTTTAAACCTTATTATTTTTCCACATTTTTTGGTTTTAATTGCATGTTTAAATTGAATCTTATGTGGGTTTGACCTTGTTGGCTTGCCAACTATGGAGTCATTTCGACATATGCTTGATGGCTGAAGCAGGTAGTCAAGGTGACGATAAAATGCATAGTATCAATTAATAACAAAGTTTATATGAAAATGGCGGTTAAAAAGAAAATGCATAATGTAAAATCTTATAAACCAAAGGGTATTAGTTAGTAAGTAATGCTAAAATACTGATAAGCAAGTTTGCTAATGTTAATAACACATTTGACTCATAAAAGAAATTGTTTCCAGCAACACAAATGTAATAACAAAATTAACCCTTCACTTATCAAATAGGAAAAATTCATAAATATAATCCCAATTATGGGTGTTCACCTAATAAAAAACCGAACTTTAATTAATCTAAAAATGAATCCAATTTTCATGCTCATTTTCCAATTTTGGACCCTCCTAAATTTTAACCTGTAAAATCAAGTAAATCTTGTTAATTATCCGGTTTTTTTTCTCAACATTTAGAGGTTTCGGGTGGAAGGGATGGTTGTGGTGGTGGTTTCGGGTGTTCCTACTTAAGGAAAAACCGGATAATTAGCAAGATTTACTTTGATTTTACAAGTTAAAATTTAAGAGGGTCTAAAATTGGAAAATGGGCATGAAAGTTGGGTCTATTTTTGGATTAATCAAAGTTCGGTCTTTTATTAGGTGAACGCCCATAATTGAGATTATTTGTATGAATTTTTCCTATCAAATATCCATAATTCATTCGAAGTTCTTAGGCCATGGAAAAAACTAAATACTCGTCGTCACTTGCAACTACTGTTGTTTAAGATGATCCTTAGTTAATCTATACATATTCAAAATGAAAAAAAAATTATATAGTGACGGCAAGATTAACAACAAATTTTGATCTATGCATTGCAAAAAAGTGTCTGAAATGATCATGAAAAAAACAAGGAGCTTTTTGATCTATGCATTGCAGTTGAACCGAGCCATATCTTTAATTATAAGACATTAAAAAGTGGTAACTAGGGGTATGCAAAATCTGGTCCAAATAGTAATTGGACCTAGACCGGACTTGAATCTAGACGTGACCGGACCTGAGATTCCGGTCCGGTCTTGGTCCATAAAAAATACTGATTCCGGGTTTCCAGTCCAGTCTGGTCTTGGACCTGAATTTTCATGTCCGGACCGGATGGACCGGAATATTTATATATTTAAAAGGAATTTTGCAAGAAATAGGTTCAACAGGTCCATAAACAGGTCCAACAGGTCCGGAAACAGGTCCAACAGGTCCAGAATCAGGTCCAACAGGTCCAAAAATACGTCCAACAGGTCTTTAATTGCATTTTTACAGATAAAAACTATAAAATTAAACAATCAGGTCCGGTCGGTCCAGACCTGATTTTTTCCGGTCCGGTCTCCAGTACATAGAAAACCCGGATTCCGATTTTCCGGTCCAACCAGGTCCGATCCGGGACCTGTGCACACCCCTAGTGGTAACTACTTTAGAAGCGTTTTATAAATTTTTAAAACAACGAGCCACTAAACATGCTACTCCTAAGATGCACAAAAAAACAAACTAGTAACTTTTGCAGTTAAACAAGATTATGATATAATACAATTATATAGCAAAGTTGATATGAAAATGGGGTTGCAAAGAGAATGCACGGAAACATTCATCATTCATTAATATATGAAGAAAACTTGCAATTTGACATACACAAGCTTTGGAACAAGTACACTGAAGATACAAAAGCACAATAGACTTGAAAAGAAACCCAACATTTTAATCAATCATAATCTATCAACAGAAATTAAGGCCCCAATTATTCCCAACATTTTAATCAATCATAATCTATCAACAGAAATTAAGGCCCCAATTATTTATAAGAATCAAATCAACATACAACATATCTGAACTTCAAAATTCGGATCGAAAGTTAGAATATCGAATTTTTGTAGAATCAATGAAATATTAATAATCTTATATTTAATTGAACACAAAAACCAGAAAGGATTATACAGACAAAACTATAACATAATTTATAACTAGTTTTTCATATGATCGATTAGAAACAAAAAAAAAAAAAAAAATCAAAAAACAAAATCAAAACCCTAAATCATCATCTTTGAATGTTAAAAAAAACTATTCCAAAAAAAAAAAGCAATAAATCTCCACGAAAAACAATAGTTATTGATCAAAAGCGAAAAATGAAATGATCCAATGAAAGACTTGTAAAGGATAGAAGACAGTGGCGGAGCCAGGATCGCTGATATGGTGGGTCACTAATAATTATTGATCGATATAAATTTTTTCCCGAGTATAGTTGATTTCAATTTAAAAATTATACCAATTATACCAAACATATAGTACTTTAAAAACTGTAATTATCCAATTAGATGATTTAAATCACAATTTTTTTTAAGTATACAAATCAAATGATTCAAATAGCAACAACATAACATCAATTATTCAATTCCAATGAATTAAATTTGAAACTATGAAAAAACAAGAAACAATCAAACAACTAAAATTGATTCAATTGAACACACTCAATTTCTTATACAAATATTCAATCAATATTAATTCTCATATTCTTATATTCTAAAATAACTGGCATTAATTGAACACACTCAAAACTAAATAATATTCTTATACTCTTAAGTGTCTAATATTATTATTATTATGAATTTCTAATAATCTGATATGCTTAATTTTTGAATTTCTAAATTAATTAGAAAATCTCTAAAATGAAATACAATCTAGTCTGAAATTAATTAAACAAAAAACTGAAATTCTAAAAGCAAGTAATCAATTAATTTAACTAATCTGGAAAAAAAAAACAACTAAACAACAAATGAAATTAATCTAAAAAATCAAGTAAGCAACACTAATCTGAAAAAATCAAGTAAGCAACAAATGAATTCATCAGGAAAATATGTAAATAACTTATCTAATTAAACAACACAATTAAACAAAACTAAAATTAGTTAAACTAATTTAAATATCTAATTCAACAACAAAAATAAAACTAATTTAGTTAAAATCAAACATTTAAACAAAAATCTAAAATCAAACTTTTTTCTTAAAGATCTAAAACTAAAATTCTAAAATGGAAAAACTTGAAACAAAAAATGAATGAAGAATGATTACCTTGAATCCTTGATGCGACTGACGGGCGATGGGTCGACGGCAAATCGGCGACTCCAGCGAGCAGCAAACCAGCAGTCATGCGAGTGGTGCTCGTGCCTTCGTCACTTTGTGGACCGCCACTGAATTAGAGAATCTTCAAATCTTCAATTGGAGTGAAATGGTTAAATTAGTTTTTGACTAATTAAAGTAAAATTACTTTACGATTTGCGAAGGTGAGAAAGAAGAGAAGAAGAAGACACCTCGGACCACCACCGTCCACCGTGCGACTCGTGCCTTCGTGAATTCGTGGACCTCCACGGCTCGACGACTGCTCGACGAGCAACCCGCCGGTGGATATGCAGCAACTGCCGGTGAACAACAATGACCAACGAGCTTGAGACTTAAAACTTGAGTCAGAGATTCAGAGAATTAGAGAAAGATGAGAGAGAGAGAGGAAAGGGGAGCATTTTTAGGGTTTGTGTTGTTTGTTTGTTTATGGAGAGATGAGAGAGAATTAGAGAGAGAGAGTGAAACACGGGTTTGAATTTTTTTTTTTAAATTAACTTCAATTTTTTTTTGACAGGCGGTGCACGTGCACCTACTGTGAAAAAATTTGCAGAATTAGGTGAATTTAGAGGACAGAGTGTAGAAACCGGAGTTACAAGAAGAGGTTCAGTAAAGACAGTTTTCTCAAAAATAGGAAAATTAGACGTGAAAACCTATTTTACTCAAATAATAGTTTGACGCTTTTAAGAAGCGTCTACTAAAGTGTATAGAAAGTCCTCAATTTCTAGTAGTGTTTCCACTGAGGGTATAAAATCCCTAGTGGACTCACTAAAACTTTGAGGGAAATAGCAAGAATCCGGACGTCCCTCCATGTCCGTCCTTTATTAGAGCCCGAACGCACTCACATCACTGGTAAATTACATTTATGGCACTATTTCTAACATTTTTCCCATGGATCATTGGTTTAATTCTCTAGTAATTGAGCATTTTTTATTAGCTTTTTTGTATTTTATGATTTATTTGCCTTTTTTTATGTGTTTTTGTAGGTTACAAAGTCATTTATGAAGTAAATTAGTAAGCTGCACAACCTAGTGTTACAACAGAATGAAGTTCTCTGCCTCGGAGTAGTTTTGCAGTCCGAGGTATAAGTACGAGATACAAGTATGATGGAATAATATTCTGGAAGGATAAAGATATGCATATCTGAGTTATTTTGGGGAATAATATGTAAATTGCACTTGTTTCATAGCTCTAAGGGAATATGATATCCATGATAAGAGAGGATAGATTTGAAAAGATATTAATTAAGAGGTCTTTTCCTAATTTTGTGGGCTTTAGGGTTTTGGAACCCTGTATAAACAATCAGAAGAAATACCAGTTGATCATCTACATCCTTATCCAGATTCAATGTCATAATTTACATACATTTGCTCTTAAGTATTTCACGTCATGGAAGAATGTTCTCTGCTGAGGAACGCATTCTTTCCCAAAGGAACATACGGTGTATTTATCGAGGAATTTTTCTTCTCTGGTTTGTAACATGAGTCAGTAGTTAATTATTCTTAGTAGCAGTACATGAAGCCATGTAACTTGTAATTATGACAAGTTGATTAGCTTTTGCCTATCAATTATTTAATCGTTGGTACGTTCTTAAATTGTTGGTTTATTCACATGATTGATGATTTTTATGAGTAGGTGGCCAAATATTTGTTTAAATATGATTTCTATTGCTAATTAGTGAGTCTAAATGCGTAATGTCTTGGAGTCATTAATCGCATTAGTACCCAATTGTATGGGGGTCGTATCTCTAACTTTACAATTGTGAACAACTCTAGATCTAACCTAAATTACTTGCTCGTAGTATTGTTGGTTGTCTAGGTTTGATATTTTCCTAATCTAAATGTTGTCAAAGGGTTAAATTCCTTAATCATAGTATAGGGTTTATTCTTTGGTTAGAGTTAGTGAAGAACGTTATGATCTCACTACACATAAGGGTTAATAATAAGAACGTGTTCTTGCAGTCAATTCATTCCAAGAGTTAAAGAGGACAAAGATAATACGAAACTAGATGGTGTAATTCTACAATATACTAAGTGTTTGCTTTTATCGATTGATTTCATCTCTTGGTTTAATTAGTATTTATGTTAACGTGTTCTCTTTTCTAGGTATAAGTTTAGTTTAAGTCATGAATTGCAAACCCCCCAAAATCGTGTTATCCAACAGGTTGTGTTCTTTTATGCTTTTCGGTTGCGTTAGTTTTGGTTTCCTCGTGGGATTGTCTCTTACTTGTCCTATCTATTTGTCAGAGTAGATAAGGTTTAATTTATGTGCACTTCAACAACGAACCAGTCACCAAATTTGGTGTAGAACCCATGTGATGCATGTTGGTGTAGAATTGGAAGTAAGAATTCTCAAAATAAAGCAAGTCTCATCGGAACTAGGAGTCACTAGTGTATCTTTAGGGAATGGCCACACACATACACATATTTAGGTCAAGGAAACTGGAAAATGACCCATGCCTTAATCTTAGCAATTGGGATTACCTACACCCGGAGCACCTTCCTCTAGGTGCTCCGGGTGCTAAACGCTGCGTTTTGCAGTTGCCAAAAACTGCAGCAGCAAACTGCTATAAATACGCAGTTTGTTGTGTGTTTTTTTTTATTTTATTATTATTTTTTTTAAATCATCCTTCATCCTCTCTGATTCTCTCTCTTCTTTCTCTCAAAATCAAAACAATTCTCTCTCTAATTTCAAACCCTAGAATTTCAATCATGGCAGATTCAACAGAAAATCAAAGAAATACAAATCAAAACAACACAAAAACATACGAAGATCTACAAGAAGTAATCAATGAAGATTTTACAGAAATTTGTAAGCTATAATTTTCGTCAAATTTTTCATATTTCCATTTAATAAACGTTCAAAAAGTTTCAATTAGAGTTCAAAAATTATTGTTCTGAAATTCTGCATATATGCTGATGAAGATTCATAAATGTTCAGAAAAAATGAATTAATGTTCAGAAATTAAATTTCTATATTAATATGTTGTTCTGAACTTTTTCATAAAAATTCTGAACATTAGCAAAATTGAATTGTTGTTCAATTTCTCTTGTAATTGATGTAATCATATTTCTGAACTTCTTCATAAAAATTCTGAACGTTTAGAAAAAATGAATTGTTGTTCAGTTATGTTCTTCTAATTGTTGTACAATGAGTTAGTGTTCAGCTTATTAATTTTAATGTTTTCAATTTTTGCAGATGATTCAATCCAAATGATTGTAAATGAAGCTGATAAATCTGAATTGTTGAATGTAAAAGTGAACAATGATGAAGAAGCATTTGATTTGTATAACAAACATAGTTATTTCTCTTGTAATTGATGTAATCATATTTCTGAACTTTTTCGTAAAAATTCTGAGCATTCAGAAAAAATGAATTGTTGTAGATGGTACACGAGCTCTTTTGGATCTATATGTATAAATTCAAATTAATATTCAAAATAATAACATAAATGTTCAATCTTAAAACAATAATGTTCAAATAACAACATTAAAGTTCACCAAAAAACTATATGATCCAAAAAACATCATTGTTCAAGGTAACTACACCAATGTTCAGTTCAAAAACATAAATGTTCAAAATAAAAATATAAATATTCATTTATCTAAGCACTGAATCAATGTTCAGTGATAAAAAAATTAATGTTCTAAACAAAAACATGAATGTTCATTTTACATAAGAACAACCTTAATGTTCAGTTAAAAAACATTAAAGTTCAGAACAAAAACACTAATGTTCATTTTACTTAAGCACTGGTAGTTCAGAACAAAAAAAAAAAAGAAAATTTAAACTGTCACACGCGCGCAGTGCGTGTCTTACACGCGCCCGGGAGCACCTAGAGGAAGGTGCTCCGGGTGCACCTAAGAATTTGCGTAATCTTAGTACCAAAACTAGATTCGGGAGCTAGGGTATGCATTTTAATTTTGGTATCTTATCTACCCATGTGTAGCGGCCTTACTTAAACATATCTTCTACATTACTACTTGTGTTAGTTAATGCACTTATGATACTAAAGTGGTCACTTAGATTTACGTTTATTATCAAATTCATGAATTATTTTACTAGGCGTGATTTGCAAATACTAGTCTTTATTTAGTCCTAATACAATTCTAATCGTTATTAAAAAGGCAATTCTATACGTGGGAGGGGGGGGGGGGGGGAAG
>PYUH01000580.1:193269-212634 GCA_016808085.1 Suaeda aralocaspica | reverse complement strand
GGGGGGTAAGTTGGGTAGTGTAATAAACAAAAAAATGAAATAAACTGCAACAATAAATAACATGCTTTTATTGGAAATAATGCCTATGCTTGAATTATGAGAAAGATAAACAGGAGTTTTCAACATAAAGAAAAGGAATAAAGGTTACACACATTATTGCTGTTAAGTGTCATAAAATAAGCCTTATGCATGATTTGTAGAAAAGCATAATAAAAACTGTAAACTCTAAACATGCATTCTCAATAGCTTTATATTTATGTAATCATTCCAAGTATAATGAAGAGTTATAATGTAATACCCCAGATTTTCACGTATTTTAAGGAAGTATTTTATACATGTAATTTTAATATTTTTTTTATTAAGAATATTAAATAGAAAAAAATATAATAATAGAAAATAAGCTTTAATTAAAAATAATTATTTGTGTTTATAAATAATATTTGATGTTTATAAAATAGTTTAAAAGGCTTCTAAAAATAGATTTTTTAAGAGTTTCCTAATTTATTTTAAGACAAGGGCCTAAAGGTAATTTCCACTCTTTCGAATAAGTATGGGCTTTACCAAATCCTACTTTGGGGCCTTTAAATGCCATTTAAAACCCAATTTTTCAGATTTCATCCCTCATAATTGTCATTAGGATTCCAAAATTTAGAGAGAGAAAGAGAGAAAAAAAAGGAGCAAGATTTCTGCCAAAAAAAAACTGTTCGGTTTTTCCGAGAAGAAAAAAATAAAATAAATTGCTGTCCAAATTTTGTAATCATGAAATTCAATAGAATAAATATTATGAACATGTTTTAGCTTATGAAAAATTATTCTAAAGCATAGATTGGTTTCATAATGATATTAGTAGATTGTAAAAGAGTTTTGTCATGATTTTATGATGTTCTTATGAGTTTTTCATGACTTTAAAGTTAATTAATAGTTCTAAATTTTTTATAAAAACAAGTTAAAATAAGTTTTAAGTGTTCATATTATACTAGTATGATCACATATTAATTCTATGATGTTACATATGATTTTTATTATGTTTCATGAAGTTTAAAAGTGATTTTAAGCATGTTTAACATGCTGTCCAGATTTTATAAAGTGAATAATTAGGCTTTTAAAGTATGTAATTAGCATGAATTGATCATATAAAGTAAGCAATACATTGTATGATTGATTTGTGTTGTTTTTGAAGCTTTTCAAGGAATTTTGGTAATTTTAAATTGCTGTCTGCTTTTCTAAAGTGACATAAAATTTATGCTAAGGTCTAATAAAGCATAAATAAGTCCTGAAAACAAAGTAATCTTGCAATTGAAAAATTAAAGTGTAGTATTGAATTGAATAGACACCATATAAGGAATGTTTTGGACAAGTATCCAATATAGAAGTTAGTTTAGAGTTGTTGTAGAACTTAGTCAACAAGGTTTGAATTTAGTTTCGGTTTTCTTTATGTAGGAGACTTTGAATTAGTCAACTTTTAGAAGTTGTGGCGGAGCACCACTATTTCACAAGGTACGTAAGTACTAAAGACAAACATAAGAATTAGAATTCATGCTTGGATGATCCTTTATGTTATGAAATATTGTTATACTTGTTTGAATTATGAATTGATGTGCATGACAAGTTTTATTAGAAGCATGATTATATTATGTTGACATTCCATGTTGAATAGCAATATAAGTTTTAGTAAGATTGAATTGGAATATTATGATCAGTTTAATTTGGCCAATAGTTTATTAATAAAGGGAGGAAGTTAATTTAAAGTTGGTTAGTTACTTAATCAACAAGAAAGGTAGTTGTGAATTTTTATTCACATGATTAAAAGAAGTTATGAGCAAATATTTTATACATGTTGCCACTCACAGTTTAATGTGTGGTCACAGAGAAGGTAAATAGTTAGCCACTCACAGATAATGTGTGGTAAAGGAAGGTCAGTTTAATTAAAGGACACACGTGAGATTTATTTTGAATCACTTTAAAGTGAAGATAATTAATATGGCTTGTTTGATTTGATGCATGTTTTTGTGTGGTGTTATATGTGAGTCATAACATTGCTAAACCGGTTAATCACATAAAGTGTAAGAGGATTTGCATCAAAACTCTTGAAATGTATATACCATGAGTATGAACAACGGGGGGAGTCGTAAGAAACAGTGATCTATGACTTCTAATTGGAGTACAAGACGTTGTACTCTTTTATATTTATAATGTGCTGGAATTCCGTTACTTTATGTGACATAGGTAATACCTCCTTAGAGTTGCTCCCAAGTTGGTGCCCAATAGGGCGATTTTAAAGGAAAGGAAACCCGTTCGATGAAGAATCCAAAAGTTTAAATTTAATAATTAATTTGTTGTGTCTACGCACAGGTGAAAGGTTGTCAAAGGTAAGTTGTGTGTATGTTTTAGTTCATGTTGTTTTGTTGCATAGTCTTTAGTAGTTATGTACTCAGCTTTGCTGACTGTTTGTTTTATGTGCATGGCTTTGTCTTGGACTTGGCCCTACAATGACCCACTTATTGGTGAGTAGTTGTCTAGAATAAGAAAAGCTACATGTACAAGTGGGCATATGTCATTTCATGTTGGACTGGAGTGAGAGCGCTTGCTGTGTAGTTTGTAGTTTTAATTTTATTGCTTATGAAGTACTAACTTTTGTTTGGATGTTGTTTTATTTTTAAAGAATCTAGTTATGGTTTTTAAGGGCCGTTAAAATGGTTCCGAAGTGTAATAAAGTTTTAGGTTGGTTTTATTTTGGATGTTGATTTGAATTTGGTTTTGAGACTTGTTTTGAAGTTTAGTTTTAAATTGGTTTTGGTTTTAAGACTTCCGCTGCAGTACTTTGATGAATTCCTTAGCCGTTATCACAACGGCGATAATACTTTGTTTTTTTGTTGTTAGAAGTTTTAAAAATTATAATTCTTTAATATTTATAATATGTTTTCCGGAAAAATATAGAGTAGATAGTTAGGAAATTCCAGGGTGTTACATATAAAATCATGAGATATATTGGAATAATATTAAATAAGCAAGAAAATTGAATGAAGAAAACTATGTACATATATATGCAAAAACTATAACAAAAAAACAACATTTTTGAAAACCTTTATGGTTGAATTTGAGGAGGAAGAGTGCACCGCAACAATTCCAAGCCTTATAGGAGTCCCTAGGTCAAGAGCGAGAGTTTGAATGTGAAAGCTATAACAAAAAAAACAACATTTTTGAAAACCTTTATGGTTGAATTTTTAGGAGCAAGAGTGCACTACAACAATTCCATGCCTTACAGGAGTTCCTAGGTCAAGAGCGAGAGCTTGAATGTGAATTGCTTTGAAAAATCACCTATACAAATCTACTTAATGAAATCCTAAAATTTTGCAGTATGATACTTCAATGCGTGTGTAATGTTTTGTTAAATTCTTACCCGAAATACCTGAAATCTCTCTATGCTAAATTCACCTTGAAAAAGAGTGCATCAACTTATAATAATTACCCACAAAAAATAGCTTGATAAAAACCCGAATTTTGAAATATGGTAGATTTATGTGTCAAGAAAGTTGTAGCCAAATGATGAACGGTATATGATTGATGATGTTTTGAAGTTGTTGAGGTCAAGCTTTAGTTTGGAGAGTATTTTGGACATAATTGCAGAATTATATGAGTAAGGAGAGATTAAGAAACGGTTCCTTTTGCCTTTCCCGAAATCGCTATTTATAGAAAGTTTTGAGAGTTTGCATCCTGCTGCATGGCGCAAATTGGATCGTGGAATAGGAATTGCTGATGTGCGTCATGGCGTAGGAGATCTTGGGTATGTAAGGCTTGATTGTGGACTATGTCTCATGACATGACTGGCTTTGTACACCATGTCGCTAGATCTTTTTAAAATTTTTATTAAAAAGAAAGTCAACTATTGCATCATAGCGCAAGGCTTGTGCTGCACCATGACATAATATAGAAGTTGGTGGAAAATCATGCAAAAATGGAAAAATAGACAGAAAACTATCAGAATTTTAATTGTGTCACATGCGTTTGCCACAGGTTCTAAATTGGTTAATTTTAAAAATGTATAACTCATTTGTTACTTATTGGAATTAAGCATATGGCCTACCGTTAAAAAACTGTCTAAGTCTACTTTCAATTTAATTCGAGCTGCGTCCAAGCTATGTGTTTAAAAATTAGTGGTTAAAATAGTGAATAAATGTCATTTTAGAGCTTTATTTTTGAAATTCCTTTCATTATAAAACATATTTGTGCACTTGGGCCCAATATCGCTCTCTTCTCAATTATTTTACGCCATGTTTCCTTTGCTCGAAAATGGTGCCGGATTTGCTCTTCATAGTGGTTGAGGTAATAAAAGCCCCTAATTGCATGATTTTCATAACACACCTTTCATAGGTAATAAAATGTATGCGGTAAAACTAACAGAGTTTTTGGAAGAACCATTGGATATTTAGATTATTTGATTGATTAAATTTATGTTGTGTTAAGTTTAAGTTGAATAGTAATGATGTAATGACTTATACAACATAAGAAGTTGAATATGTTAATGCATGAAAAGGGTGATGAAAGTTACAACTTGCCACCCATGTCACGATGTGCGACGGAATCAAGATGAAACAAAAACTGGATCTCGTTTGAGTTTGTATTTTCCAACATTCACAATAATCTTGACTAGCATATTGCTTCGGTTGATAATGACTTCCAACAATAACAATTGCATATTTTTTTGGTGAGGGCAAAATTTTCTATATATATGAAGCCTCTCTTATGATGGACATGAGAAAAAAAAAAAAAAACTCTTAATTATTTTTACACCACAAGTATACTACATAAAATTTATTATATCAGTTATCTCAAATATATTTGACACTTTGATTACATTTGTGCTACCAATGTTTCTATTGAGGGTGACCCTTGTTGATCTTCTTTATATCTTCTAAGTGAACTCCATGAAACTCGTGCTCAAGTATAGAGTCACAATTTTGCATTTGAAAATGTGTATCACACCTAATAGATTGTTCGATTGTGAGTAATTAACTACATACACATTTCTTTACTTAACATGCCGAGTTCAACAACATTAGTGAAAGAGTGGTTTTACCTTATAAGACCGCCATATAAGAGTTTTTTAGTCTACAGTTGTGACATGGGTTAAATATTCTTGCAATTAAAATCACCACCTTAATTGCCTAATGTTAGCAAAATATATTATTAAATAAATATTAAGTAGTGTGGCAAATCCAATAATTGAGGAAAGGATATTGCCAATAATGTTGCCATATATCAACCTATGAGTCTATGAACATAAACTTTATGTTGTGCCAGGAATTCATAATTTGTTGTAGCTAAGTCTGAGCCAATAACACCTGGCCTAACGATTAAGTCCAAGGGATTGGGTAGTTGTGTGTAGGGGTGTCAGATTGAGTTACAACTTATTGGTTTAACTGAATTGTCCTTAATCGGAATAGAAATCATTTGAATTAAAAGCGATCTGTAACCTAAAAATGACTTGAACGGAAAGTGACCGAAACTGTTATTGATTGATAAATCAATGGATTGAACTGAATTGAACTTACACTGAAAATGACTCAAACTGAAATTAACTTGTACAAAACCTAGAAAAAGGACGAACCAAACTGAATAGAACTGAATATTAAGCAACCCGTTTGATCTTTTGACCTAACCCAACTTGAACTGAACTGATATGACCCAAAACTCAATATTATGTAAAAATAAATTTTTATTTTACCATGTAATAATTTGGAACTTAGTAATTTCCTTTTAAAATTAATTCACGTGACATATTATATTGGAATCATTGTAAACCTAAATGTGGAAGCTTTTAAATATATTAATTAAATAAATCAACTACACCAAAATCAATCAAAACGCGATTAATATGAAGTACCAAGACATAGTATTCGACCTAAAATATAACTAAAAGTTCATCATAAGGATATTTATCACATAAATTTCAACTTTAATTCAAAGAGACAAAATTAAGTCCCCACGAGAATTCGAAATAACCCAACCATGACCGAAAAAGACCATGACATCTTTCTCAGTTACTTTTACTTGACCCGTTTTAGTTTGAGCTGAAGTTGATAGGACCATAATGGTCCGAGCCTGAACTGAATTGTTCCTGAACTAATAGTAAACTGTTTGACTTGCTCCCGAAATGGTCCGAACCGAATTGGATTGAACAAAAAAAGACAAAACAACCGAAGTTAAACTGAACTGAAATGTCCAGAACGTAATTGGGTCAACCCTAACCTGCACTACCAACCCGAATTGGCACCCCTAGTTATGTATGAATGTATGATAGTCCAGAGGTTCAAATCTCCCTCCCCTGTTTGAATAATTTAAGAGTCAGATATATCTTTTGCAACAAAAGAAGAAAAGAAAAAACTTAAAAAAATACTACATATAAATAATCCCTATTTATTTGGAAATGTATATACCAAGTTCTTTCTCGTACCAAAATTAGTTTTCTCCAACACAAGCTTTTGTCTTTTCAATCTTATTCTCTTTCATCTAAATTAACAAGAAAAAACATCATGAAAGTACAAAAATTCCATGCCAATTAATAGTGTATTCATAGCAACTTAAAAATAGTCAGAGAAAATCCTGTCAATTATATTAGTGGGAGAAGAATAAAATTTAAACAAAGAATTTTAAATATAAATGGCTAGATTCCCGGTAAAACCTCAAATCTATTACCTTGTTTCCAATCTATTCTCATCACCACCCTTTCATCACTTCATTGGCATCATTTCTTTTAGCTATCAATATTTGCATAACATAAACAAATCCAAAAATTTTAAAATATAAAAGAAAAAATTAAAGGAACTAAAAAAAATTATTGTTTCTATCCTCCACTCCTGAAATTTCAAGATCTTTCAGGAAGTGGGGAAACCAAAGAAAAACATATTCAAATTTAATAAGAATATCTTGTCCCTTCAATTTTTGTGATTAGATTATTATGATTCGAAAAAAGATATTTCTACGACCATCGACGTCATCAATAATACATAGAAAAAAGAAACCCATTCTTCACCCATCACGATCAACGTCATCCTCCTCCCACGGTAGAATTGCAGAGGTAGCAGGTGGCGCTACAGCGGAGTGCGCAGCGGTGTGGTGTTGTTTTCCATGCACACTTATGAATTTGCTTGTACTCATTATATACAAGGTTCCTGCAGGAATTTGTAAGAAGGCTCTCAGAGTACATCGTAGAAAGCGTATGATGAAAAAGGGTCTTTTCCCACTTCCGTCATTCGCAGCCTCGAGTCGAGGTAATAACAAATATCAGTGTAACATAATTGAAAGTGAAATAAGTGATGAGGTGACGATGGTGGGAATGGGTGGGAGTAGTAGTAGTGACGAGGATATTATTGTTGATAAAGACATCATGCAACTTGAAGAGGAGATGTGGGAAAGATTTTATACGACAGGATTTTGGAGAAGCCCAACGCAAAGAGAAAAAGAAAACAAATTACAACAATGAATTTCATTTTTGATAATATTATTTCATTAACTTCCTCTCTATGTTTAGTTTTTTTTTTTTCAAAATCAATTTGAGTTTGTGGTGATTAAGAGAATGGGATAGAGGAGGTGATTCGAGGGCATTTCCTGTATAACTCTTGTATTCATTGTTATTGTAAATTGAAAGTTGGAGTCGTTTTGTTACATGAGAATGTTTAAATTTATATACACATTATTATACTTCGTATACCAATTACTCAATGTATCTTGCAAGCTTAGATATATTAATAATTCTTATATATGGGTATGTGACCAAAAAGGAAAATATAAAACACATTTTTTTTGGTTGAGAAAAACCAAATTTTATTAATAATATAAAAAACAAATTAAAATTAAACAAATGTACTAGCATCTCAAAAAGAAGAAGTTTCAGGGAAATTCCTAGTTAATCAAATTCATATGTTTACAAAACATCTCAAATGACATTATAGTATAGATTGTAGGAATATTGAGGGTGTAAATGTCTTTTCAAACATAAAATGAGGGTGATTTGGAAATTTTGAAAACCAAAATGTCAGTCGAAATGTTTTGTAAACATCTCAATTTGATCAACTTAAAATTCGTCAAGTTTCTAAACGCTCTAGAGTCCAAACACTACTAGTTTTAGGTCAAGCAACAACTTACAAAGCTGACATTCATCTGTACTACGACTAGTTTCCTAGACATGATAACTTTAGCTCTAAGTTACACTTTTCTGAAGAATCTCTTAGCAACTACTATTAGCAAAATGATCAAAATCTTTTGTTGACATCCATATAGCGACGTTGACATTATACTTTTCTTTATTGCTCTTCGATCAAAATCTACCTTTAACTACTACATAAGCATTAGAAGCATGCTATAGTGACAGAAATCGAACATATGCCCGTATAGGTTGAATAGAAGACGTCGATCATAGTAAAATACATGGAAGCATACTAATACTTTCTATGCCTTGATAACACTAATATATATTC
Source organism: Suaeda aralocaspica (assembly GCA_016808085.1). Classification (NCBI taxonomy): domain Eukaryota; kingdom Viridiplantae; phylum Streptophyta; class Magnoliopsida; order Caryophyllales; family Amaranthaceae; genus Suaeda; species Suaeda aralocaspica. The sequence continues at coordinate 204,157 of PYUH01000580.1, read as the reverse complement.
CCCGAATGTTAGAGACTTTACACTATAATTGATATGTAAATAAATAATTTTTATGATAGAGTTTCTATATCAAGTTACTTCATATAAAGTTTCTATATTAATAAAAGAGTTTTACCTAATTATTTTATTTACCAAAAAAAAAATATTTAGGTTGGGTTTATTAAATGAAGTTTCCGACCTAGAGTTCATAATTTTTCGGATTTTTGGAACTCAAGGGTGAAACCCAATTGTTTTTATAATTAAATTATTTTTGTATTTTTTTTTCAAGAGACAACATTATTTTGTTCAAATATATACTCAATATTCTAGACTTTATCTTGCTTCATTCAATTTTCTAACAATCTATTATTCATTTAATATTTGAAACTTTTTTTCCCTATTTCAAATCTATTTTTATTATTCTAACTACTTTGCAACTAAACTTTTCAATCTTCACTTGAAATTTCCTACCAACTATATGACCTATGTTAGAAATCCAGAATATTCTGTAAATATTAAACTTCCATATTTAGATAGATTGAATTAAATCACTCTGATTCTTGGAGTAATTACAGGCTGTGACTAGGAGTATTTACAGACTGTAGTTGTAGCTAAGTAAGGCAAGAATATGTGTATATAATGCTGTAACTACTCGTATGCTTTAATATAGTTAAAAAAAACCCCAAAATAGTGTTTAATTTGACTTGGTATCAGAGACCAGGTTATTCGGGCCTCTTTTAAAAAAAACTGGGTATTTGTCTAAGCCACTGGTTAAGGGCCTCTGTTGGATGTTCATTCCCAACGAGGATTATATTGTACCTTCTGGTGTGCTCTAATTCTAAGGACACTCACTAGTGAGGGGGAGTGTTGAACCCCATGTGATTTACACTAGTGAGTTGTCCCATATCGGAGAAAGAGGAGATGTTGAACTAGTTTATAGGCCTAGGAGTTACTCCTCCTATTACCAATTGGTTTTAGGATGGAACCTCCTTGGGCTTGTGGACCGGTTTGACTCTCTTCCTCCTTGTTGGGTTATCCAAGCCCATTTATCTTTAACATGAAATTTAACATGGTATCAGAGCCAGGTTCCGATCTCCGGCAATCGGCAACCCATAACCTCATCATCTACCATGGAAACCGAAAGCAAAGATATTGTCCAGAAACCGGTAACCATGGAAGACTTAATGCAACTGCTATCGCAGTTAAACACCAATAAGCCTATCACAGAAAACTCTAATCAGACTATCCAGCCAATCCAAATTCCAGGAAAACTGAACCACAAAAAATTTATGAAATGGGCCAAATTAATACAACTGGAACTCGGCGGCAGGGGAAGGCTCAGTCACATCACAGCCTCCCCGCCAAGCCAAGAGGATCCAGAATATTCCAAGTGGCTTCAACGGGACTCGTTGGTAATCTCTTGGATAATCGGAAACATCGATCCAGAACTACAAAATCAGTTTCTGGATTACCCTACCGCAAGAGATTTGTGGAAAGGGATTGAAACCTTATACGGTGGGACAAAAGATGGACTTCAAATTTTCGACCTTACGGTCAAGGCAAATAAAATCCAGCAGGGGGGGATCCAATCGAAGTATACTATAGTAAACTTATCGGAATCTAGAAGGAAATTGACAGGCGCTCACCGAACCCGATGAAAAGCCTAGAGGACAAAACAACATATAACCGAATTATACAACAAAACAGACTGTATCAGTTCTTAGCAGGGGTAGATGATACCCTTGACAAAGATCGACGGGACATCCTCAACCGGGAGCCCCTCCCTACACCGGAAGAAGCCTTTGCAATAATCAGAAGAGAGATCAGCCGGCGAGAAATTATGAACGCTGAACCACCGAAACCCTCACCAACAGAATCATCGGGAATCGGTGGAGGTTTCGCCGTGAAAGGACGAACAGAGAAGCCTAATTTCCGACGAGAAGACGATAAGGTGGGACTCAAATGTACCCACTGTGGAGGTACGAGACATACAAAGAAAGGGTGTTTCAAGATAATTGGCTATCCAGACTGGTGGGGAGACCGAAAGAAGAAAGGGGAAAAGAAAGGCTCCGGCAATACAGTTATTGGTACCGGTGAAACACCGGCGCCAAATGAAACAAGTCACGAAGGAGGAACAGCGGCCACCATTTCCTCTACCTCAGGTATGACGGAGAAGAGGGAAGGTATGGACTCAGAAACCCAAGATTTTTTTGGTATAAATTCTGATGTACAAATTCGGAATAATTTTAGCCTTCTTTGTCATAACACAGATGAAGAGCTCAACCCTTATACACACATAAAACCGAACAATGTAACCTTAAAACCCAATAATACTGCTAGACCCATATTCACTACTTCACAAACCAATGAGGCCAAAAATCAGAAAATTGAAACTAACCCATGTAATGTAGGATTAGTATGCAGACCAAAAAAAACACCAAATGGATTTTTGATTGTGGAGCAACTGACACAATGACATTTGATGTCAATGACCTCGAGAAAATTCACCCACCAGGAAAAAATCACATACAAACAGCCAATGGAGAGGTAATTAAAACAAAGGGGTCAGGTGTTGTCAAAATTTCTGATAACATCAAACTACCTAATTGCCTCTTTATACCAGACTTATCCCACAAATTACTTTCTGTTAGCCAATTGACAAAGGATTTAAACTGTACTGTTCTTATGAATTCTCTTGGATGTACTGTTTAGGATGCTCGGACAGGGGAGATTATTGGGCATGGTACTGAGGAAGATGGACTATATTATGTTACTCAGATGCCTCAACAGGGTAAAGAAGCGCTTGTTCGCGGGACGGTTGAACAACAGCTTTGGACGTGGCATAAGCGATTAGGCCATCCCTCTTTAGGATATCTAAAAAAACTCTTCCCTTCCCTTTCTAGTTCAAACATTTCTTTTGATTGTGAAGCCTGCATTCTTGCAAAAAGTCATAAACACTCTTATCCGAATAGTGATAGTAGAACTGATAAACCTTTTATTTTGATTCATTCTGATGTATGAGGACCAGCCCCCGAGTTTAATAATCATGGCTTTCTATATTATGTTACTTTTATTGATGACTGCACTAGGATGAGTTGGGTGTATTTCCTCAGAAATAAATCTGATGTTTATAAGACTTTTGTCTCTTTCTATAAAATGGCACAAACACAATTTCAAACTCAAATTAGAATTCTAAGGTCTGATAATGGTACTGAGTATAAGAATATTGATATGGAAATCTTTACTGAAACAAATGGTCTTATCCACCAAACTACCTGCCGTGATACTCCACAACAAAATGGCGCAGCCGAAAGAAAAAACCGAACCCTTTTGGAAATGACCCGAGTCATAATGATAGAATCCTGCGTTCCTGCCTATTACTGGCCTGAAGCCATTTCCACAGCCAATTACCTTACCAACCGCCTCCTTACAAAACGCCTATATTTCTCTACACCATTGGATAGCCTTTAAAACCATATCAATGTTCCTACCACTCACTCGTTACCACCTAGAGTCTTTGGTTGTGTTGTGTATGTCCACTTACCCAAACGAGAAAGAAATAAACTTGAACCACGGGCTGTCAAATGTGTTTTTGTGGGGTATGGAACTACTCAAAAGGGATACCGTTGTTTCAACCCAGTTACAAAACGGTTATATACTACTATGGATTGTGACTTTGTTGAAACCGAATTCTATTACCACCACCTTCGATCTCAAGGGGAGAGTCCTAGTGAGGATCTAAGCTAGTTAGTCTATCCTGAACTGAGTGTTCCTGACCAAAAAGAACAAGTAGGCGATACCGCCGAGACAACTGACAGCACAGTACAGCTTGATCTTCCTAATACCATGCCAACTAATCCAACCATGTCTGAGTCTCCAGTTCAGAATGACATAGAGGTATGTACATCAGAATTGAACCATATTTCTGAATCTGGGTCACCTGATCCTACTAATATACCTTCTGAAAGTGAAAATGTAGAACCAGGTACAAAGAATGATCAATCACTGAGTCTTGATCATGGAAGGTATGAGCTACCACCAAGGAGCACAAGAGGAGTTCCCCCGAAGAGATATGATCCAGAATTTGAATCCCAAAGATCAAAATATCCTGTGAACAAGCCGGGAGAAGGTAATCTGTCCCAAGGAGCAAAAACCTACAGTATAGCTCTATATTCTGAAAACATTCCCACCACAACAGAAGAGGTCCTGAGGAATACAAACTGGAAATCAGCCATGGAAGAAGAAATAAACGCACTAGTCCGAAACAAAACTTGGGAAAAATGCATTCTACCTACTGGGAAAAGACACGTTGGCTGTAAATGGGTCTTTACAATAAAACACAAAGAAGATGGTAGCATCGAAAGATATAAGGCAAGGTTGGTAGCAAAAGGATACACGCAAACTTATGGGATAGACTACGATGAAACCTTCTCTCCAGTAGCAAACTTCAACACCATTAGAGTCCTTTTCTCAATTGCAGCAAACAAGGATTGGCCCTTATATCAATTCAATGTAAAGAATGCATTTCTTCATGGAGACCTGTTTGAGGAGTTGTATATGGAAGCTCCACCGGGATTCTTATATGGTTTTGGTAAAGGAGAAGGGTGCAGATTGAAAAAGGCCTTGTATGGGCTAAAACAGTCACCAAGAGCTTGGTTTGGAAGATTCACTATGGCAATGAAGCAATTTGAGTACAAACAAAGCAATGCCGATCACACCTTATTTCTTAAAAGGAGAGGTACTAAAGTAACCTGTCTCATCATATATGTTGATGATATGATTATAACAGGAGATGATGCAGAAGAAATAGAACAGTTGAAAAGTAAGCTTTTCAAGGAGTTCGAAATGAAGGACCTTGGAAATCTTAAGTATTTTCTGGGAATAGAAGTGCTTAGTTCAAAAATGGGCATTTTTATATCCCAAAAAAGGTATATCCTAGACTTCCTAACAGAAACGGGTATGATAGATTGCAAACCAGCTGATACTCCTATGGTCATGAATCATGGACTCCAAATTCTTGAAGGTGCTGAATTAGTAAATCAGACCCAATATCAGAAGCTTGTTGGGAAACTGATATACTTGTCTCATACCCGACCCGATTTAGCCTATGCTGTTGGAGTGGTCAGTAGATTTATGCACAAACCCCAGAAACAGCACCTTGACGCAATACACCGGATTCTGAGATATTTAAAGGGGACTGCTGGAAAGGGAGTTATGTATAAGAACCATGGACATTTAGACCTCCATGCCTTCACAGATGCATATTGGGGATCAGACCGTGATATCAGAAAATCTACTTCTGGATATTTCACTCTTGTGGGTGGAAATTTAGTCTCCTAAAAAAGAAAACGTCAAAAGGTAGTTGCCATGTCCAGTGCCGAAGCAGAGTTTAGGGGAATTGCAAAAGGCATCACTGAAGTTCTTTGGCTCAGAAAACTCTTGAGAGAACTTGGGTATCCACCTAAGAAAAGTTGCAAGTTGTACTGTGATAATATGGCAGCCATACGTATATCTGGAAATCCGGTCCAACATGATCGAACAAAACATGTGGAAATAGACAAACACTTCATCAAAGATCATCTAGATGGAAAAATTATAACTCTACCATTTGTTCGATCAGAGGATCAGTTAGCAGACATCCTAACTAAGGCCGTTTCCACACAAGCATTTGGACAAGCATTGAGCAAGTTGGGTGTTTGAGACCTTACCATCCAACTTGAGGGGGAGTGTTAGAAATCCAGAATATTCTGTAAATATTAAACTTCCATATTTAGATAGATTGAATCAAATCACTCTGATTCTTGGAGTAATTACAGGCTGTGACTAGGAGTATTTACAGACTGTAGTTGTAGCTAAGTAAGGCAAGAATATGTGTATATAATGCTGTAACTACTCGTATGCTTTAATATAGTTAAAAAAAAACCCCAAAATAGTGTTTAATTTGACTTGGTATCAGAGACCAGGTTATTCGGGCCTCTTCTAAAAAAAACTGGGTATTTGTCTAAGCCACTGGTTAAGGGCCTCTGTTGGATGTTCATTCCCAACGAGGATTATATTGTACCTTCTGGTGTGCTCTAATTCTAAGGACACTCACTAGTGAGGGGGAGTGTTGAACCCCATGTGATTTACACTAGTGAGTTGTCCCATATCGGAGAAAGAGGAGATGTTGAACTAGTTTATAGGCCTAGGAGTTACTCCTCCTATTACCAATTGGTTTTAGGATGGAACCTCCTTGGGCTTGTGGACCGGTTTGACTCTCTTCCTCCTTGTTGGGTTATCCAGGCCCATTTATCTTTAACATGAAATTTAACAACCTATATATACCCGTTCACTGATTCAGTCATTAAACAACTTTATCCACTGACCTAAAACCAGATAAATTATTTTTCTTGACCTTCCTCACATAATTAATTTCGATCACCCTTATTTTTTGTTATTGTACCATCAATTCCAGCCATCACCGCAGAAGCTGTGTCCAACCGGCCCTTTGCTCTTTGTTGTATAATCCATCACCCACCGTGTAGCCCATGGTGGTTGTAGACATTGTTGTTAAGTCACACGCTATTTATAAAAATAACCTCTTCTATTTTTTATTTTTATTATGATGTTCATGAAAAAATTCTACCTTCTATATTTATAAAGTTCATAAAAATATGAACAAGTTTTTTTTTTATTTTTTTTTTTAATAAAACATTGATTGAAAACTATTTATTTTGATTTCTACATAAAACCCCATATTAGTAACTAAGAATTCGAGCAAGTAAATACATGGCACAAAAATAACTTTGAAGGTTTTAAAATTAATCTTTTTTGTTATAATATTATTATTTTATGGATGTCCATTATACCCCTTAGGTATGATCTAGAATGTTCTGGATACTAGGGTTTATTCTACAGGAAACCCTAGTTTAAGCTTGTATATATATTTGGTACTGAATAAGAAAACAAATGAATTCTCCTCCCCACAAACACTCTCTACTAAAACCCTAGTTTATAACACGTTATCAGCACGATTGTTCTACCGAAACATGTAATTGTAGATTGAGAGGGATCAATCAATCAACGGATCGGATAGTCAAAGCATGATATACCCAAATTTATCTACCGAGTCAAATTGATTAATGAAGTTTCGTCAAAGCAATTACTAGGTGTATCGGGTAGAATACAATAATTCAAAATTGCCTTCCATCAAGGTTGATTAATTGCACATTACTATTTCTTTTACTCTCCTTCGTTTCATTGGAATTTTCAGGTAGTTCTTTTTTCTACTTCTTTCACTTTTATCTCCCTCGTCATGTTTTAGTTTCATTAATAGGTACTTTATTCCATCCAATACTACTTCTATTGGGGTTTATTTATATGTTGTAAATTATATGTGTTGTTTTGTTTTTATTGTTTTTCCCTAATCTTACTGTATCGTTAGCGGGAGTTTCAGGCCTTTGATTGACAAATATCTTTCGTATTTCACTAATAATATGGACTGATAAATCTTATGTGATTATTTTCTATGTTTTAGAATAATTAGGTTTCTTCAAGTTTTTCTAAGTGATTGTTATTCTAGGTTTGAATTTGTTTAAGTTTGGGAACCAAAATAATAGTCAATGATTGATGACTAATGATTTTGTTGAATATCGTATTCTTATGCTCATATTTATTACTTATCCTTCTACTTATCCTTCGTTAATCATGACAATTATAAAACAATTCACCATTTCCATTATTATTATTATTATTATTATTATTATTATTATTATTATTCATTTATTCTACNCATTATTATTACTATTATTATTATTATTATTCATTTATTCTACCTACTATTTATGAAATTTCTTATGCGCTTATTGTCGAAAAACGATTATTATCATATGAAATTAGTTTTATCCACCCCTTTTATTTTCTCACGAAATGTATAAACATTAATTATAATGTTTTTGAGGTCCTTGTTTGTTTCTCTCTATAAATTGTATCCATGCATTGTATGACTCATAATTGTTCCTGTAATTAAATAATTACATAACCATAAAATCTTAAAACCAAAGGTTGAAGACTAAATTTCACACAATACATCTCCGAGGATTTGTATATAGATATGGTTCCCAATGTTTGATTTAATCTTTCGGCATATATTTTATATGGAACAAGAATGGTTCATTTTGTGACTTTTAATTAAAAATCCATTTGCTTGTACCATTAAAAGTCCATCTACTTGTACTTACCATATTTGTTTGTATGGAGTGTACAATACTTCCATGTATGGTTACTTCCAGCTTCCATGTGCGGTCATGATTGATTGTTTTATGTAATAAAATAACTTATTCTCATCTTGACTTGACTTTAGTTAATACTCGCTAATAGAATAAAAGGTTTAGTGTCAATAATATATGCACTAATCAGCAAGTTTCGTGTTAACACTAAATAAATGAATGATAAATAAATACTCCATATCCATATGCCTAGGTGTGACAATCGTACATTAGATCGTAATATAGCAATATACAATACAATTATGGCATTCCTGCTTCACTCATATTAATTATGGTACCACTTTAGGCCCAATATCTAATATATTTTATATGTGTAACATGTCGAACTTAGCAAAGCTTGAATTTGCGGCTCTTGATATTACTGAAAAATTATTTGTCTTGGGTATTGGATGCTGAAATTCATCTAGATGCAAAAGGTCTTGGAAAAACTATCAAAGCAGGAAACAAGAAACAGTCAGACAAAGCTAACTATGATATTCCTTCGCCATCACCTTCTGAGGCCTTAAGAACTGAATATTTAACTGGGAAAGACCCAATGGTGCTCGGAATAATTAAGGAAGGTACGACCACCAGAAAAATGTTATCCTCCCTCAGCTCGTTATGAATGGCTTAATTTAAGATTACGGATTTTAAATCAGTAAGTGAGTATAACTCAGCCATGTTTAGAATCACTTCTAAACTGAAATTATGTGGAGAAAAAATACTGATGAGATATGTTGAAAAGACATTACCACTTTCACAGGGATAATCTCTTTTGAGTAAACATATCGTGAAAAGGGCTTTAAAAAATTTCCGAATTGATATCTTGTCTTCAGTGTCTGAACAAATGATGAGCTTTATTGAAAATTCATAAATCACGGCCAAATGGCTCTACTGCATTCCCTGAAGTGATGCTGCATCCCATAATGGGATACAAATTATCAGAGGGCCTGCCAGCAGCAGTGTCCGAGGTCGTGGTGGAAGTCATGTGCCGCAGAAGAGGTCGTGGATATTATAGTAGGTAAAGGTGGTCATTTCAAAAAACTCATATTCTCCGGAAGTGGGTTAATGAGGATGGTGTAAAAACGCATGAGAAGGCTAAAAATGAGAAGCTAATGTACTCACCGTTGTGGAGGAATGGGCTACTTTTCTCGTAATTGTCGTACACCAAAGCATCTGTGTTGACTTTATCAGCAGTCTCTGAAAAGAAAGGAAAGAAGTGGAGACTAATTGGTATATGAAAAATGGCGAAGGTGATTTTGTAATGGTTGATACAACTACCTGGAGGTTGCAGATTTCTTCACCACCCTGAGGGAATAATTAAGTCAATAATAATTAGTCTATTAGCAAATAAAGATTTAGGTAGTTTACATTCACATTAGTTCGAATAATTTATGTTATGTACTTTGGCTTTGTTATTTTATGCATGAACTGATAGTTTAATAGTTTGTTTTGTGCTTTAAGACTTTGTTACTTTATCTATTTTAGTTATTTGAATATTTGGATATTTTCGGATATGTTATTTACTTTCTATTATTTATTTGAAGAACATGAATGCTCTCCAAGCTCAATTAACACATAATGTGAAGAAATATGTTAGCTGATAGTGCAACTACTCATACAATACTTAAAAATAAGAGATATTTTCTCAATTGATGATGAATAATATAAGTGTGAATACTATATCCGGTAGTGCAAAATTATTGAAGCTCCGGAAGAGCAACTATATTGACGCCTATGGGAACAAAATTCGAAATTGTTGATGCTTTGTACTCCCCTAAGTCTCAAAGAAATTTATGAGTTTTAAAGTATCCGTCAAAACGGATACCATATTGAGACACTAAGTGAAGGAAATAATATGAATTCCTTCAAATACGAGTATAACCCAAGGCACTAAGCAGGTTTGGGATAGTTATCTGCACTCTCCACTGGCTTGTACTACACAAAGATTAATGTTATGAGACATATGCTATGTAAACCAGAAGTTTACAGATAGCTTTATAGTTTGGCAATGACCGGTTAGGCCATCCGGTTCATCAATGATGCGAAAAATAATTGAAAATTACATGGACATTCTTTGAAGAGCAGCATTCTTCAAAATGATTATTCTTGTGCGTGCTTCCCCAAGGTAAATTTGATCATTCGGCCATCATCAGCGAAAATAAATTATGAATCTATTTCTTTCCTTGAACGTACAAGGAGACATATGTGGACCAATACATCCACCATGTGACCATTAGATATTTTATGGTTTTAATCGATGCATCGAATAGATGGTCACATGTGTCCTTACTATCAACCCGCAACCTGGCGTTTGCGAGGTACTTGCTCAATTGAAGATTACGAGCACAATTTCCAGTATTTTCTATTAAGAATATACGTCTGGATATGCTGTGAATTTACTCAAAGGCTTTTAATGATTATTGTATGGCTATTGGAATAAATGTTGAAATCCTGTAGCACATGTTCAATACACACAAATGGTCTTGCAGAATCACTAATTAAACGTCTCATTTGATTGCTAGACCATTACTTATGAAGTCGGATCTACCGATTCTACTTGGGGAACATGCTATTTACATGCTGCAGTCCCTTGCAGCACTAATTCGCATCAGGCCAACCAGTAAACATAAATTCTCTCTCCCCATCACAATTGGTTTGTG
>PYUH01000580.1:122001-191091 GCA_016808085.1 Suaeda aralocaspica | reverse complement strand
CAGCATTGCACATGCGCATTATAAAATGATGTATATTTGCTTTATAATGGACATCCAAGGGGGAGTGTTATAAAATATTATTATTTTATGGATGTCCATTATACCCCTTAGGTATGATCTAGAATGTTCTGGATACTAGGGTTTATTCTACAGGAAACCCTAGTTTAAGCTTGTATATATATTTGGTACTGAATAAGAAAACAAATGAATTCTCCTCCCCACAAACACTCTCTACTAAAACCCTAGTTTATAACATTTTTTTAATTATGGGTGTTGGATGAATTTTTGATACAATTTTCAAAGTTTTGTGTTAGGCGGAGATTAATAGAAGAATTGTTCGAAACCAAAGAAAATTTCTTCGAGAAAGTTATGTGTGTACATGTCAACAAATATTTAGAATGCATGTGCGTATCATAATAAGATGAGGCATTTTATTTCGAATATAAGTAGCCCCCGGCTATTTGACGAATTCAACAACTTTCAACCTTGGAGAATCGCAACATTTTATTCTCTCTAGCACACTCAGCTCCCATATTCTCTCAAAACCTTTTCTGAACCACACAACAAGTTTTCCTAGACATTAAGGGTCATTATAAGTTAAAAATATAATATTTAAGAGAAAATCAATATGATTGCATTTATATTAAAGACAAATACAAACATTATATAAGGCTGAAGATACAACTGACTTTGATAAGTTAACGAAAAAGAATAAGTGCAAAAAGGTGGACCATATACACTATTAATTACTATGAATTAAAAATACTAAACAACCCACAATTTATTAATGCAAAAATAAAGGATAAACTAATAACAAACTTTGAATTAGTCCATAATTATCCAACATACCCCCTTGATTCAAATTTCCATCTGCAACCTGAAAAACTTGTGCTTACTTGATGGAAGTGACTTAGTGAGAATATCAGCTACTTGTTGATGGGTGCTGCAAAACTTCACTTCAATATCTCCTTTTGCCACTAAGTCTCGAATGAAGTGGTGTCGAATGTCAATATGTTTCATACGACTATGAAAGACAACATATTATGTCAGGTTAATTGCTGACATATTATCACAATATATCTCAGTAGCACCCTTTTGATCTTGAAGGAAGTCTCCTAACAACCTTCTTCACCAAATAGCTTGACAAGAAGCAGTAGTAATTGATGCATACTCTGCTTTAGAAGACGATAAAGCAACCGTACTTTGCTTTTTAGAGGACCAAGAAATAACATCAGGCCCAAGAGTGAAAATATATCCGGAGGTGCTTTTCCGATCATCAATAGAACCGGCCCAATCGCTGTTACAATAGCCAACCAACTTCACTCTATCAACCTTCCTATACCAAATTCCATATCTAGAGGTTCCTGCCACATAATGTAGTATCCTCTTCACAGCTCCAAGATGATGCTTTGTTGGCTTATGCATAAATCTAGAAACCAGACCAACTGAATGTGCAATATCAGGTCTTGTGTGAGATAGGTAGTTCAGACCATTCACCATGATTCTATACAACTTTGCATTTGTTGCTCCCTTATCATCATTAGCCACCAAGCTCTCATTATTATTCATTAGAGTACAAGCTGGAGTGCACCATGTCAACTGAAACTTTTTTAGGTGATCTTCTGCAAATTTTCTTTGGGAGAGGAAAATACTATTAGGTTCTTGTTTCACCTCTAATCCAAGAAAATAATGCAATAAACCCATGTCTATCATCTCAAACTACTTCATCATATATACTTGATTTATATTTAATAATAATAGACTCACAAGACCCCATATATATCATATCATCAACATATAAACAAATCACCAAAAAATCTGCATCACCTTGCTTCTTTAAATAGAGTGTAGGCTCATTTTCACTCCTTTTAAAACCATTCTCCAAAAAATAAGAATCAATTTTGGTGTACCATGCACGTAGGGCTTGTTGAAGGCCATACAATGCCTTCTGCAACTTATAGACTTTGCGCTCCTCTTTTTGATCAACAAAGCCTTCAGGTCGGCAACAAAAACTTCCTCCTTCAACTCCCCATTAAGGAAAGCTGACATGACATCAAATTGAAAGATACGCCAATCAAGTTGAGTAGCTAATGTAAGAAAAGTTCTCACCATTTTAAAACGAGCTACTGGGGAAAACATTTCTTCTTAGTCAACACCTTAATCTTGTGCATAGCCCTTAGCCACCAATTGATCCTTGTTCTTTTGAAAACTGCCATCCACACAATACTTGGTAAAAAATACCCATATTAGTCCAATTGCATTTTTTCCCTCCCAAAGATCAACTAACTCCCATGTGTTATTCTTTTGAATGCATCTCATCTCTTCTTCCATTGCATCTTGCCATACTTTTTCTTGGGCTACATCCTTATATTAACTAGGACCCGACATTGAAAGAGAAAAATCACAAGTTTCATACAACTCTTTAAGTCAACGGAACCTCAATCTAGATTTTAGAGTGCTCACTGGTGATGATGCAACATTCTTGTCAGGTTGTAAGCTTGCTTGTGAAGTAATATGGGAGCTGCTGCTGTCTTTTTGAGGCATGTGGGCATCTGTACCAGGAGTTTCATCTTTAATATTAATAAAAGGAACCATATTTCTTGAATTTTTGAAACCCCAAGACCAACTAGAAGACTCATCAAATAGCATGTCTCAGCTTATAATAATATGGCCACCTTTGGATTATATAACCTATATGCTTTGGATTACAAATTATAACCAAGAAAAATACATTTTGTTGATTTATCTTCAAGTTTATAACGATAAGATTTTACCAAAGCATAGGCTATATAACTAAAAACTTTAAAGTGGCTTACGGTAGGCTTCACACCATGCCATGCTTCATATGTAATCTGATTCTAAACAACCTTTGTGGGAGAAATATTGCAAAGATATGCATCGGTAGCTACTGCCTCTGCCCAGAACTGATTTGGTATCCCTCTAGCCTTCAACATGCTTCTAGCCATTTCAACAATAGTCTGGTTCTTTCGTTCAGCAATGCCAATATGCTCAGGGGTGTGAGGTGCAGTTAGTTGCTTGAAAATTCCAAGCTCATCACAAAAGGCATCAAAATTATTTGAACTGAATTCACCACCATTATTTGTGCACAGCTTCTTTATTGAACACCCTGACTGTTGCTCAACAAGAGCTTTAAATTTTTTAAACATATTAAGTGCTTCGGACTTGTATGTTAAAAAATAAACCCAACTAATTCTTGTGTAATCATCTGTGAACATAAAAAAATAGCGACTTCCATTTAACGACTCTATTTTCATCGGCCCAACATAAATCAACATGCACTAATTTATTCAAGATATTCAGAAGCTCTCCATGACTTCCTGACAGGAAAAGGTTTTTTACGATGTTTCGCTAAGACATATCCTTCAGAAAACTTAAGTGCATCTAACTTTGACAGCCCCAAAACCATTTCTTTTTTACTTAACAATTTCAAACTATTTAAATGTAAATGACCATAACGTAGATGCCATAAGTCGAATTCATCGCACCTTTTAACTACAAGAGCCTTTTTTTCTACGATGGATACATCTAATGGGAACATTATATTTTTAATCATACCAACATTTGCAATGTTTGGACCAGATTTCTTGTCTCTAATAATACAATGACAATCATCAAAGACAATAACCAACCCACTATTCATTAACTGTCCCATACTTAACAAATTATGAGCTACACTAGGTACAAAGTAAACATCATGCATTATTTTTACCATTGCTAGAGAAAATAACAATTGTACCTTCTGGTTATCACCAAGTCGAACTTTAGATTTTTGTGAGATATCCAAATGCTTAAACAATAAGCGAGAATTTGACATATGTTTGGAGCACCCACTGTCAATAAACAAAAATTAGTGTCCGTTGTGTTTGTCAGGAAAATGTACCATGAATAACATCTCTGAAGTATCATCTTTCTCGACCAAATGTGCTTTTGTTCCTTCATCTCTTTGCTTTGACCAACATTCTGCTTCTTTGTGGCCAATTTTTTTGCAATAGAAGCATTGAAGGGAACTCTTCTAATTGTATCGTGGCTCAAATAAATAACCACGACCTCATCCTCCACTACTACCACTATGACCTCAACCACGGTAGCCATCTCTATACTCTGCCGCTAGAGAATACTGATTTCTCTTTAGTGGATGCCCCTTTCACTTGCTATTCCTTCTCTTCATTCAATTTCTCTTCATGATGTTTCAAAATCAGAACGAAGAGATTGAAGTTTGACTTCAATTATCTTGGCGGAGCCCTGAAATTCAGTTTGTAGAGTTTTCCAAGCTTCTTTGGATGATGTTGCAGAAGCAATTCGTGAAAACAAGGAGTCACTCATTGGTTGTTGAAGAAAGAATAAGGCTTTGGCATCCTTTTTTTACTCTCCAACTTTTTCTAATCTTTTTATTTAGCATCATACCCATGTTCAACAAATTCCCATAGCGGAAAAGGGTTTTCATTTTAATTGACCAAAACTCATATTTCTTCCCATTAAAAATAATAGGAATTAAAGGTTGGGAAGAGATGGAAATGCCATTGGTTGCCATAGAATTACTCATATTTGTGAAATTCTCACTTGTTTCACTGAAGAGAACAATAATATGCTCAATATTGAAGAACAAGCTGCAGTGCTTGCTTCAATGGAAAGAATTGAAGCTGGAACTGTTTTCATTAATTGAAAGAGGAAAGTGCTTTGTTTTTGTTTTTTTTAGTAGTGCGCTCTTTCAAAAAATAAAAAAAATGCTCTGTTACCATGTAAGAAGTATAATATTCAAGAGAAAATCAATATGCTTGCATTATTATTATATTAAAGACAATCACAAACCGTATATAAGGCAGAAGATACAACTGACTTTGCTAAGTTAATGGAAAAGAATAAGTCCAAACAGGTGGACTACATACAATACTAACTACTATAAATTAAAAATACTAGACAACACACTAACTTAATAATGCATAAATAAAGGGATCAACCAATAACAAACTTTGAATTAGTCCTTATTTATCCAACATTATAAAGGTCTTTTGGTTGTAACATGCCAAGCGTATTCTATGAGGCCTGAAATCTTTTAACTTTATTTTTTCTTGTTTATGCATGTTATTAGCTTTATCTTATCACCTTTCATTTATGCAATGCCAAATAATGACAATTTGGCTTATATTAATATGGTTTAGGTTGCTAATAAAGGTTTTAATTCATATGATCACGCTATTATATTGTTTTAATATCGTTATAATCCATGATCCGTACATATTACTTTTATAATCCATGATCCGTATTTTTATTTCTATTATGACCCATGCTCCATATATTAATGTTATTATGATGCATGATCTATGTTTTAATGCTTATATTGCATGATTCACTTTTTAATGCTTTTATCACAATTATCTATGCTTAATCAAGGGCAAAATTATATCAAATCACATTAAAGTAATTAAGATAGTCTTGAACAACCGGATTTAGAAACCTTTAATTTAAATAATTCCACGTGGCCAACAAATTATTTGTTTTATGTTTGCAGTGTTAATCAAACTCGCCTAATAAATCTCTATGTGTTTTTAGGGCTTTCAATACAAAATTATGATTGTTGTTCGGTATTACAATGATGAAATTGCAAATGGGATCGAGTAAAAATTGCTAGATGCGCAGAGAGAGGCATTGTGCACTACTTAGCCCTTAATCTCGTCCTAAAACCCATGATCTAGTACACTACCGAATTATGGTATCAATTCGCATTCGGGCTAGGCATAAGGGTTTCATGAACTACCGAAAGGAGTACGGTGGTGACTTCTTTACCTAATATTTTACCCTCTTCCTAAGCCAATCTTACAATATGCAAAAACATTCAATGGCTTAATAAAACCCCATAGAGCCGGATCTAGTGTCTGTAGCGAGCCGCTAACTTTAGAGTTAATTAGTCAAATGAAAGAATATATTTGGTTACTCATACACATAAGTGCGGTTACTTTTTTAATCGCTTGAATAAATGTTTGGGTTAACTTGAATGAATATATAATGTTACTTTTTTTAAATTACTTATTTTAACACATATGATGCATGAGGTTACTCTTAATTACAATCTAGAGCCGGATCTAGTGTCTGCAGCGAGCCGCTAACTTTAGAGTTAATTAGTCAAATGAAAGAATATATTTGGTTACTCATACACATAAGTGCGGTTGCTTTTTTAATCGCTTGAATAAATGTTTGGGTTAACTTGAATGAATATATAATGTTACTTTTTTTAAATTACTTATTTTAACACATATAATGCATGAGGTTACTCTTAATTACAATCTAAAGAATGAAACTTTATGGGTAAACAAGGTTACTTGCTGTAGACGCCTACTTTTGTCCCCACCCTGAGGCAGATGATTATCATATACCACGTTGCGATAGGTTTGACCATGAAAGAAGTGTGGTAAGAATACCACACAAAATCACCAAACAAATGCCTAAAAATAAAAATAAAAAAAAAAACAAAAAAAAACCCAAAAAGAAGCACATATATTTTAATTGATTTTCCATAATTTTCTATGATTTTTTCCATATTTTTGTAATAAACAAGCTTTCGGCACGCACAATCGGGTTTTCAGAATGTAGATCCTTGGAGGTTAAGGAAGGACCTTATAGGCTAGAAAACTAGAGTTGTGGAATAGTATAAGCCACACACATAACAAACTCTAGAATATAATGGAAAATTCCATGGACAAATGGACACCTACATAGACACAATTAACCTACGCATAAACACAAATCAGATGCACATAGGCACAGCTAGCCTATGCATAGACCTATGACATGCTCGTATGCGTACACTATGCACATATGTGCAGGTCTTGCGCCTATACATAGGTTTTGTGCTTATGCACAGGCTTAATGATTCCTTCCTAAACCTAGATGCGCACTTTTCTATAAATACTCCTTTTTGTTTATTCACCACTTTGTTTTATTTTAATTTTCTAAAATCACGTCGAACCTCTGTCGGAATTACCACTCACCAACCACCACCTAAATATGCTAGTACCACCTCAAGCCTAAACACATAAGAACCAACATATGCATAAACACTAGCACACACCTACATCTTTTCAACACTTTTCTACATCTTCTTTACATCTTATACCTTTCCTATTTGGGCTATTATTTGGGTATTCGGATATGCACTCCATTTTTAAGGTATTTTTGACTGTACTGTTAACACAAAAGGTATCTAAAATAAGGCTAACATAGTCATCTTCATCAAGTTTCTCTTATTATTATTATTATTTCTGCTCCATCCAAATTATATCTCTAAACCCTCTCTATCACCTTTTTATTTCCTTTTTAATCCATTTAATCTTGACTAATAATGGCTTAAGATTTAATAAATCTAGTGATGTAGCAAGTTCTGGGCTTTCTTTTGTAAATAGCATAATGACATGTTTCTTAGTTCTTTTCTTTATCAATGGCATGATGACATGTTCTAGTTCTCTTTTAAGTATGATTACAAGCTTTTATTTTCTTTCTTCTAGCATGATTATATGCTCTCTTTTATGCTTCATTGTAGGAGTATTTTTGTACATTTTTTTTAGGTTTATTTTATTTTAATTTTGTACGTAAGCCATCTTTATGGCTTTTCACCTAGAACTAGGATCTAAATAAAGACCGGCATGTCCTCTTACATGAAGTAAATATAATCATCAGACAACCAGTTTAGGCACTTTGAACATGGATTTAAACACAAGTGATCACTTCATTAGATAGTGTTCATGTGCATTAAATAAACTGTCCTAGTAAGCACCTCCATGCAAGTAAGAACATTGACATGGAGATATATAATATTACTTGATTCTATGATGATGAGATTACATTAAGATGTAGTTGAGGCCACATGATGTGGGGGGACTTGTTCATTGCCTGTCATTATCCTCGTCCCCAATTTCATGAATCTAGTGCATGACCTAAACATTGAGAAACCTCTTTCCGAGTCGCAGGTTTGGTGTTGTTGGCTATTCGTGTCTGTCAATTTTCCAAGGAGGACGTTTATGGTCTCTATTGGAGCTAAATCCTAAGACAAGCATACTCACACTATGCGATGACTATTCAAACAGTCTAAACAACAAGTAACTTGTGGACTTGGTGTCCACACTCACGTAGAGAAGTGTGGCAACACCATATGTTCGATCACACACAAGACTTTTGTAGGCACCTGAAAATGCCTATTCGACTTCGTAGGATGATGATAGAATGTTTCCATGTTGCAATATATTCAATCTTGTAAAGGTTGAAATGAATTAGGACTCCTAATGATTCACCAGGATGTTAAAATAAACCAAAAGTCCATGTTTTAAATCATAAATCATGAGGTAAAACTTAGGGTTTTCCCAATCATAATCCAAATGTGTCAAAATGAATTATAGTGGTTGTATAATAGATATTGTCAATATAATTCAATATAATTTAATATAAGGGAAACTCAAAATTTGCACCGACGTGCAACCTATATCCGCTCGTTTTACTCTTGAACAAGGGTGCGTCACTCGAATTGCACTTGCACCTCCAACTAGGCACAAGATGTGTTCAAGCAAAAATTTCTACCTAATGAATAGCAAGGTGTATTGAAGATTAATTTTTTTTTTGTGTTTGGTTACCTTAGGCTTTAAAAATATCATTTTTAGTACCTGAGATTTGACAAAATATCATTATGATTTCTCCATGTATATTCCAACAATATCAATTTGGGTACCCAAGTTTTGCCAATAGATTCAATTAGGGTTCATTTATTGTTCCAATGACATTGATCATAAAAATAGTTTGAAGTAGAGGTGATTTATATTCTTCTTATGCTCTAATATTTTTTAGATGAAGATGGCTTTGTGTTAGTTTTTATATTCATTCTTCACGTATTTCTTTTTCTTTTTTTTTGGTTTGGACTAATCGTCACGATATATTTATTTATTTATTTATTTATTTCAATTCGTTTTATGATCAAGAATTTTGCTCCTCTAAACCTACACAAATAAATTCGAGTCTCAAAAATTACAATAACGTTAGACATTAGGGCACACTTTCTTTTTAAAATTTGTTCTTAGTGAAGTTAGGCTCATAGTATGTCTAAAAATCATCCACATAGCCCACAAAGAAAACGGCTCAAGTCAAGCTACACATAATTATCTTTGGTTTGGACTTTGGAGGCACCTAAATAAAACTGAAGATACCTACATTTGGTCCCACCTAAAATGCGGATGATTAAAGTGTACCATGTCGCAACATGTCCAACGTCTAATATTGACTGCTTGAAAAGAATGCCCAATTTTTTTCCAAAGTCAGTCGTTCACCTATTTGGACCCTACCCCATAATCTATATGGGGGTGTTGCTAATAACTAAAACCATTGTCGGAATAGCCGATAATAAGTTCCGATGGCTGAAATACGCTTAAATTACTTTCTTTGATTTTAAACTATTTTATTTCATTATTTTATTTCGAAAACTTAGAAAATAAATTAAGCAAACGAACATGGCCAAGTACGACGAACCTTCTAGAATGTTCTGCAAGGATCTATACGGAATAAGGTAACTTTAGGTTTATTAAAACGTATAACATGGTTTACAAAAGTGAATTTAGGAATATGGAAGTAATTATCAGAAGTATGGAAGTTTAGAAATTTGATCTTGCGAGCGTACAGACGTCCAACGGATGCTTGAATGCTCAAGGAGATCGAATATCATTATCAAGGAAATGATCAAAAACTTCCAAAAACTATATCACGAGTGCTAAAACACTCGAGGAGCGCCAAAACACTCAATACAAATGCCCTAGCACCCAACGAGCGCTCCAGCGCTCAACATGGGCGCCCATGTGCTCAGCTCGAGTGCTCATACGCTCGCTGGGTGCTCCTGCGCTCATCGTTGAGCACTTCGTTGCTCCCTCAGCGCTCATATGCTTGACTTTCCTTCCTTGGACACTATAAATACGTGACCTCTTTGGTTCATTCGACACATTTGGACATTCCAACTTACTTGTACTTCATGCCCTCTCTCTCAAAGTGCGTGCCCTCTTTTTCCTTTCTCCCACAAAATGCTTTCTAGAAAACCCTAAAAACACGTTAAGTATTATTATAAATCCTGAACATAATTCATATTGTTATTATAATTATTATATTCATTATTACTATAACTCAAGTTCTTTTTCAAGCATTCAAATCAAGAAGTTGCTTTGACCATCGCACTAAAGGTACTTCAAATGAGGCGGACATCATCAACTACATCATTTTGAGTTCTTCTAATAAATGTGTTAGTCTTATGTGTTTTTATTTCTTGATTAGAAATTTGACATGTTTTAATTAATTCATGAAAAATTGATTAATTAATGAACTGGTTTTCAATTAAAATCAACTTTAGGTAGAAACTTTACATTAGGATGTTTTATCTAATTATGAATGCTAAACATTTTATGCTTTTACTCACATAGAATTCATGTTTATTTATAAGATCCAAAGCATGTTCTCACTAAAGTAAAGACAATTCATTAGACAAATTGGCTTAGTTACCTTGAGTATTTTTTAATTTAAAGTGATCACCCTTGCATGTCATTTAGAAAAATATGTGTGCATGAATCAAAACCCACCTCGCGATAACTCTATGTGGTTTAGGATTAAAACAGAAATATGTATGCCATAATTCAATATTATGATCGTGAATTTACATATGGGACCAAGTAGAGGCCGCTATACGCGGCGGGACATTGTGAACTACTTTGTCCTTACCCTTGTCCCCGAATCAAGAGATATGAGACTTTCTTTATCCTTTGCTATCAATTTACCTTTGGGCTAGACATCACGGGGTTCCATGAGCTCCTGGAAAGAGCACAGTGGCGACTTCTCTACTTGGGTTTCGAGCTTCTAGACTCAATCCCTAAACCAAGCATATTCACACTATGCAAAACAAAGACATTCGATGTCCGTAAAAGGGCACGTGGGCCCCCAAAGCCTCGAGACAACAGAAACATTTAAACCTAGAGAAGTTATTGGGTAGATGACCCAAATCTATTTCAACTTATGCAAAATATGCATAAAAATATGTAAAATTAAATCGACTTTAACTTATGAAGAAAAACCATCATATCCCACATGGAAACGTTGAGAAGAATTTTACTAATTTATATACAAATGTAATCCCTAGATGGTTTAATTAATTTGAGCTTGCTTTTATAAGATGAATTATATATTAAACATATATAAGTATATACATATATTACATAATCATAGTCTTTGCACTACACAAGAACTCAAATTAACTAACGCATTGCTTCATTTTAGTTAAAATTTAATTTTTATTAATTTCATTTTAATCTAAAATCTACATGACTACATGAGATTGACTAAAATATGCATGAGGTTGTTTGAAATTTGCATGAGGTTTTCTAAAATTTGTATCATTTGTATCATTTTGTAGCATTAGAATAGTCAAGAAAAAAAATCACAGTATAATATAATGGTTGGGTAGTTTGACGGTCAAATGGTCTAACTCAGTACTTTTACTAAACTTTATTAGGAAAACTCAGGTACCGAATGGATTGTTGAAATTAATGGTACTAAAATGACAAAAAAAAAAAACATGTCGTTCAAAGGTGCATAGTACAACAACATGGATGAGGATATTAATTATTGTTAGATCTTATATGCAATAATCGCATGCTCAATTTGAAAATTATTTGATTCAGGCTGCTTTGTATTAAAATTAGTTTTGATCTCTATTGTACATGTCTTAATACTCCTTTATTAATTGATAAGTTATTTTTTAATTTATACAAAAAATGAAAATTTGTTAAACTAAGGTATACTACTTTATCTTTTTTTTTTATTGTTTTTTAGTCGATAATGATAATGGGCCTAGGCTAGAGCCTTATAGCGAGGTTAAAATACAATTCAAGTTGCTCAACACAAGCACCTAAGCGGGGGAGGATAAGGGAACCTCCTAGATGCTCGTGGTAAGGATCAAACCTGGGACTTGTCCCTAGCATTTGAAGGCATTGTCCACTAGACCAAATACCTTTCCTTACAAAAGTATACTAATTGATATTATTGAAAATGAGGGATTTCAAATTTCTAACTGTGAGAATCCAACAATTACCTAAACTTAAAGAACACTAGGATTTGGATTTCTCTGATCTCCACCCTGTTTTACGCATTACACACTATATTAGCAAAAATAAGGAGGTGTTTGTTTCGTGGGATTAAAAGAAGGGACAGGGATAAGGAAAACGTAATGTTTATTTTGAGAGATAAACGAGGATTAGAAAAGGGAGCTGAATATCGCCTTACAAGCTTAGTTTCAAAGATTGAATATCACCTATAGGGCGAAGGATCCTTGGAGACAAGCCCGAAGGGCGCAGGGAGAAAGGCCCAAAGGGCACCCGAGAAGTTGTTTGGTTTTTGCATTGAAGTGTTTCAAGAACTAGAAGCACCTCTTAAACTAGTGAATGGATTCTTAAGTAAAAATCTGGGTAACCATGCCTCTCTGAATGGGTGACAAGGCAAAGGCAAGGGAGTCTCAAGCTTTGTTAAGTCCTTAGTTGTCGGAAATTATGATTGAAAAGGTTTGGCTCAAACGAGGATGGAAAACTTCTTGATCTACGCCATTGGGTGATCTCCCTTTTGGTCCGANCTTATATGCAATAATCGCATGCTCAATTTGAAAATTATTTGATTCAGGCTGCTTTGTATTAAAATTAGTTTTGATCTCTATTGTACATGTCTTAATACTCCTTTATTAATTGATAAGTTATTTTTTAATTTATACAAAAAATGAAAATTTGTTAAACTAAGGTATACTACTTTATCTTTTTTTTTTATTGTTTTTTAGTCGATAATGATAATGGGCCTAGGCTAGAGCCTTATAGCGAGGTTAAAATACAATTCAAGTTGCTCAACACAAGCACCTAAGCGGGGGAGGATAAGGGAACCTCCTAGATGCTCGTGGTAAGGATCAAACCTGGGACTTGTCCCTAGCATTTGAAGGCATTGTCCACTAGACCAAATACCTTTCCTTACAAAAGTATACTAATTGATATTATTGAAAATGAGGGATTTCAAATTTCTAACTGTGAGAATCCAACAATTACCTAAACTTAAAGAACACTAGGATTTGGATTTCTCTGATCTCCACCCTGTTTTACGCATTACACACTATATTAGCAAAAATAAGGAGGTGTTTGTTTCGTGGGATTAAAAGAAGGGACAGGGATAAGGAAAACGTAATGTTTATTTTGAGAGATAAACGAGGATTAGAAAAGGGAGCTGAATATCGCCTTACAAGCTTAGTTTCAAAGATTGAATATCACCTATAGGGCGAAGGATCCTTGGAGACAAGCCCGAAGGGCGCAGGGAGAAAGGCCCAAAGGGCACCCGAGAAGTTGTTTGGTTTTTGCATTGAAGTGTTTCAAGAACTAGAAGCACCTCTTAAACTAGTGAATGGATTCTTAAGTAAAAATCTGGGTAACCATGCCTCTCTGAATGGGTGACAAGGCAAAGGCAAGGGAGTCTCAAGCTTTGTTAAGTCCTTAGTTGTCGGAAATTATGATTGAAAAGGTTTGGCTCAAACGAGGATGGAAAACTTCTTGATCTACGCCATTGGGTGATCTCCCTTTTGGTCCGATGGAAGGCGAGTCAGCAAACGAACTGAGGAGCTAGACACTACTCTGAGTTGGGGCATGAGGCTAACCTTAACGAAGGGGCCACTTATTGACGGTTACTTAGGGTCATCTTGCTAAATGCCTTGAGTGCATCATGGCAAGATGCAGGCATGTCTGAACAAAGTGAAGAACCCTTGAGCAGCCCTATCTATTGAGAGACTAGGATCAAGAGGGTGGTTAGTTTGCTTTCCCACAGCCTTTGGCTGCTGAAAAGCCATAATGTGAAATCCATCATAACCTCTGCCGGCTTAGGGAACCTCTTTCACCCTCACCTTGAAACTGCATTAGCAGCTGAAATAGTTACATAAAAAAAATTAGTCTATCCTTGCCCTTGCCTTCCCCAACGGGGTCTGGAATAACAAGAACTACAACTCAATAAGAGGAAAAGAGGAGCTCGAAGTGATGAATATGGAGTAGCTCATCCTTAGATAAAGATAAAAGTATCATATTAGCTAACCTGAATGAATGAAAAAGAGTTAAATGAAATGAAAAAAGTTTACAAGGGTAGTTTAGTAATTTTAGAACTTATCCTATCCTTATTATCTATTTATGTCAAAAATGGGATAATACTTATCTAATCTTTACTCCAGACAACAATTCACTATCATTATCCTTCCATCTAGAGTCGTTTCCAGGCCACGGCAGGAAGGGCAGCTTTTAGGCCCCAGAAATAGAAGGCCAAAAATGTATTGAGTAATCAAACCAAAGATATTACCTCTGTTGTTTTTTACTTGCTACATAGTAAGTTGAACCAAAGTTTTAGGTATGTCATTTTCATTGTAGACCACATGCTTAGCTATCATAAACATAGATAGTTAGGGGATTTTAGTAGTGTAAGTAGAATTAAAGGTATATAAAAGTACTAAATGGTGATAAAATAACAATTATCATTTAGGACCCACATATCCAAAGTAATAAGGTAGCAAGTAAGTATAAACTTCCATTTAAGGAAAATGTAGAAGTAAAAAATAAACAGAGAGAGTAATAGAAAATCGAATAATAAGTGTATAATTTTGCAAATAATTGCAACTCTCTTCTCTACTTCTATAACGTATCAAAACTATTAGCAAATATGTATAATAAATTAGGGAAGTTGTTGGAGTAATTAACTTAACATATACTCATATGATTTCCAAAATCTTACACAATATAAATATTTGATTCTCATATCAATCTCATTATATATCAGTATTTTGAGATTTGCTGTGAATTTTGTTTTCAAAATTTTAAACTTTAAATTTCTCCTCCTTAATTTACTATTAATTTTATGATATTTTTTGTATACTCGTAACAGTATTGTTACAAATGTTTCATCTTATAAAATTGCGTTGAAGCAATTTGGGAAAATTTTCTTTGTGTGAACATTTAGGTATTAACTAGTATAATGCCCGATTGCCTGTGCGATGCAGTGATGCACTAACATTAAATTAAAAATAAAATTATGATAAATCAATTGTATAGCTTAATAGTTAAAGCAAAATTTGTTTTGTTTACAAAAAATGAATATCTATTAATCACCAAAATCCTGTGTGATAATGGTCAAGTTTAAAATATTGATACCCCGTGCAACAAATATATATTTGAAATATCAAAATCCTATGCAATAGTAGCCAACTTTGAGCATTGATATTCTGGGATAGTACACTTTATAAATGAAACCTCGCATAATGATAACAAAATTAAACTATTGAGGTCCCATGTAATAGGTGCAAATTTTGACAAAATTGACGTGAAACTATATTACTAATATAATCTAAGATATCAATATCATTAAAAAAAACTAATCATGAATTATATGTTTTTTTTTCACGGGAAACAAAAAAATACTTAAAGTAACAAAATCATCAAATTCTCGTACAATAGTAGCCAACTTTAAAATATTGATATCCCTTTTAAATATTTACTGGTTTTTCTGATTATGCACGGGATACCAAAGATAATTATATATTTGAATTATCAAAATCCTGTGCAATAGTAGCCAACTTTAATCTATTGATATCCTGTGCAATATAACTCCACTATAAATATGAGATCATGTATAATGGTAATAAAATTGAATTATTGAGATCCTGTGAAATAATAATTTAATAAATTTAGACAAAATGACATGAAACTACTTTACTAAAATAATCTAAAAAATTTGTACCAATAAAAAAATTAAATCATGAATTACTTGTTGTTTTTTAATTTTGCATGGGATACCAAGAATAATTAAATTAACAAAATTCTATGAATAATTTGCTCTTTTTTTTTATAATGGAATTCTTATTTATGAATTAATAATTGATCAAATTAATAGTTATTTATTTTGTTCCTTATTATTAAAAATTTGTAATTTTGTTCCTTCTAGTATAGTATATTGAATTTATTTATTCTACTCCATCCGTTCCGTCACTATTCACCTCTTCATTATTGTATATGATATAATAATAGTAGTGGGGTCAAATTAGAATAATAATAATTGATGAAAGAGAACCAATTTGCAACTAATAGTGGGTAATATATGGGGTCCATCTTAATAAAAAAAATATTATAAACCTAATAAAATTGTTTGGTAAAGAAAAATATGGAACATGCCAAAACAGTAAATGTAAAGAAAAATAGGGAACAGAGGGAGTAACCGAACCTTATTTAACTGTCCACCACTTGTAAAATCTATATTTATTTAATTGCTTAAGACCTTTTTCTCCAGTGTCATCTCGATGAATGTCTAACGACCTTATCATGACTACGACGCCACTTAAATTTTTGAAAATATTTTTCCTTAAATACAGAGTTTATTGAGTAATATTATTACGTACTATACATAATTTGAGCCCAACGTATTAAAATCAGTCTTCATTACTTTATATAATATAAATATGAATAACAATAGTTTTACTTCATACATTAATTCTTATGTAATTGTAGAAAAAAAATAATTATATTTTAGATATTCAAATAATCAAAATATATAGGAGTAAAATAGGAAAGTAAATCAAAGTATTAAAATATATAGTACATATAATTAGATTTTATATATTTTTTGAAAATTTGATTAAAAATACTAAAACACAAGTTAATGAGAGAGTGACAAAGGTCAACTCCACATTAAGTGGTGGCTCCTTTTTTTAGTATAGGATATTGATGATTGATGCTAAAAAATACGAGTATATAAGTTTTTGCAGTATGAAATTTGATTTTTTTTTAAGTAAAAAAATGTACACATTGTAAAGGATCGAATAAGGTCACATATAACTATATTTTATAGTCCACAAGTAAAGTTAAAGAGTGTCAAAATACTCACCTGAAAAGTAGCTACAGTCAATATGTAGTAAGCAACAAAAACCGGAGGAAGTAGTAGTAGTTAGGGCCCCATATCTTAAGTTCGCCCCTAGGCCTGTGAAATATAAGCTTACATGATATCCGTCTTTATACCATCCCTCAAACTCCCCTAAAATTTAACCAGTATTAAAAGACAAAGTAAAGTTTTAAAAAAAATAAAAAAAAAACAAAATAAAAAATTGTTATAGAAAATAGAATTTTGTAGAGAGCACTGAAAGAGAATAAATCTGTATATAATTCAATAATAATGAGATTATATATATATATATATATATGTGCATTGCAAGGAGGGTTTCTTGTATAATAAATCCCAGTCTCCAGTATATTATAAATTATACATAAGGGGTATAATGGACATTTACTAAATACATATATTATATGACACTCCCTCTTGGATGACCATTATTAAATAGCGCGCCTTGTTAAAACCTTACTGGGAAAAGCCTTATGGGACAAAAACCTAGTAGAGGAAAAAGAGTACAACACTTTCATGATACACCTTAGGATGTTACCTTATTAAAAGCCTCACCATGAAAACCCAATGTGGGACAAAACCATGGTTAAGGGAAAAAGAGTGCAATGTGTATTTCTCAACCCGATGAATGCATAACTTGAAATCTTCCAAAATAAGGAGTCCAATGCATTTGTGTAGCTTTGCACTTGAAGTGGAATAACATTCAATTTCTTGATAGCTAATCCTCCCTGATTGGACTTCAAATCTCCAAATCTTCAATATGAGACATCTTCATTTCTCCATTTTCTTGAAAATAATATACATTGCGTTTACCATTACTTTATATTTGTTTCAAGTTGCCATAACCATTAATTTTTTTCTTCTTCTAGGAGTCATTTAAAGTATCTATTAATAATCAAATCTTGCTCATGATTTATGGCAACTCGTGATATATCAACAATATTATCTACCATTATGAAAATTAGTAATAACATATAAATCATTAAATAAATCCTTTGTTTATGGCTCTTTTGGACCATAAAAGATATTCTTACTGCAACTTAATATGAAAGTTTTCCATTGAATCAATGTTTCTAAGTATTTCTCACATACTCAAACTTCGGGTTGAGTGTTGATAATTATACTCTTCAGGAGTTTGATAACAATGTTTGCAAAATATGGAATTTGAAGGCCTAGATACTTGAGTATATCCTATATAAGTTCTTTTGGAGCTTTTATGCATGATTCATAGCATGCTATTATAATGCCTTCACATGTATAATTCCATCACAAATATATTTTCATAGAAGTGCATAAATTTCTTTCTGTAAGTTTATATACTGTTGCAAGCACAACTTACTACATTATGAACAAAATTTCACTTACATCACAATTATTGTATAGAATTAATTAATTAATGTAATATGATGAGATGTAAAATATATACCAATAAGATTTTGAACATAAAACATATATAATGAGTGATACATCTAAAAAGTATTTAGACATGCGATGAAAAATGCGTTTATTACTCACACATGCACGTAAATGTAAGACTAAAAAATGCAAAATATTGTACAGTGTGGATTTCAAAAATCCGTTGTTGGAGATCCTTGATGATCATCATTCTTCACATTTATTGGACTTGAGGTCCATGATAAACTTTTGATCATAATCAATATGTCAACATTAAAGTGGACATCTATTATAGATCTCTATTCTCAAGTCCGCGGCTTTTGTATATGCATATAACCAATTGGTTCCATTATGTATCGGTATGTTTATAATCTTCAAGATGTAATTTGCATGCTATTTTTCAACGGTATCTGAATTCATTTCCCATGGGTACCATAACAGCATTTAATTTCTTATACCATAGGTCATCTATTACAGTTTAGATATCTATACCTCTTATGCGGTATACACTATGGTATTAGTATATTGTTACACTTTAAATAGTGTCAACTACACTATCTTGCCATATATTACATATTTGTCTTAGAACCGATCATGCAACCTAAAATTCAGGTGTAGTGATTCAAGTACTACTTGCAAGTTTTATTTCAATGTATATACATAATATGACCAAAATGTATTTTCAACGCTATGCAACATGAGTCATAACGGGATACAAATTAAAACATAAATGTGCAACATATCTAGTTAATAATATAGGAGCAAAAGTTGGCACTTAATCTCTCAAATAATCATTATCGGGATCTTCACTTAATAATAAGAAATTTTAGTAATTTTGCCAACATAATAAATCCATCATAGTTTGTTTTGTTCTATAAACTAATAACATTGGAGAAACACTTACTGTGCAGTTGTCCCTCATCTTTTGTTACTTCTTGTGTGTTGATGTCATTCAATAGCCCCAATCAAAAGGATTGTTATATAAAAATATTATAGATGACTTAGCTTGTATATGCATGTAACTCTACTTAATGGTGATCTTCTGGATCGCCAATGACTTTTACACGACCAAAGTATTAACATACAAGGTGACTTAGTAAGCCTTTGTCACAGAATATATAACTAGTTGTGATACCGTGCGCAAGGCGCGTGGTGCCCCAAATTATGAGTGGCAGTTTAGGTTTATGTATTGTAGTTAGGGTATGTTAGTGTTGGTTGGCTTAATGTAGCTTATTATGTAGTTAATGAGGTAATGTTTGATGTTTTTCCTTTTGGGTTATGATGTTGTGTTTTTTGTAGTTGTTTGGTTGTATATTTAGTTGTATGGTAGGTTTTTTGATTGGGCTAGTAATGGGTTCATTTTTTGTACTGGTGTTTTTTGGGGCTTGCATTAGAAATTAACATTAACGGGCTGGAATTGGTTTTGCATGTTTGTTATAAATGGAGTGAATGCATTGTTTCATTTGTAAAAGTGGTTTTATAAGTTGAATGTTCTGTTGTTTTTGTAAATTGAGTTAAAAAAAGTAATAATAGTTCTTAGTGTGGTGAGTATTCTTGAAGTTATTTTTTTTCAGTATTGAAAGACTGAGCAGTCGTCGATAGACTCAGAGGCGGCAGAGCTGAGCTTGTAAGGCTCAGTTTCAAAGACTAAGACCATAGGGCTTAGCATCTTTAGATTTAAGTAGTGTCCGGAAGGGTGTAGGGGCCTCGGATTTTAGGGTCCCAAATTTTTTTGTCGCCTTCCCCAAACCATCCCTAGGTCGAGTTTGACCTAAAAAATTGGCTTAAGGAAAGGTGAAATGGACTTTTTTAGAAGTATTTTGTAACAAAACAGGAGCGCAAGAATTTCAGTCGCGCTGGCAACGTAGCGTGACAAAGTTTGTCACGCTAACTATGCAGCGCTACAAAGTTTGTCACGCTGCAGGTGTAGCGCAGCAAACTTTGTGACGCTGCGACGTTAGCGTGACAAAGTCTGTCGCGCTACGCTATTTTAGTGTTTTTTTAATTTTTAATTATCTTTTTTCGAGTGAGATAATATCAACGAATACGGACGATGCCAGTAAGGAGTCGCCAATGAGTTTTAGGAATCAAACTCATAAACAATGTATTTAGATTGATTACGAATGGAACACGAATACTGGACGATAATATAAATTGCACGATTGACCCTTTCGATCCCATGGGGATGACTCAAAGTTATGATCTTATGAACCAAAGGTTGGATTCGGGGGTGAAGGTACTAATATGGCAGAGTGCGTCATATTAGCCCATAGGCGGCCATTACTAGTTTTCTCTCAATTATACACTAGTTATATAAAGAACCACAAAATAATAATTTACAACCTAACACAAAATTAATATTATTATGGTGAAATCATATAAAACTAATTAATTTAGTCAAATCGTCGTTAAGATTAATTCAAGCTTCCTAGCATGATACAATTTGTCCAAAACAATTATCTTAGTTTAATGTGATAAATTAATTCAAATTAAGTCCTTTAACAAATACATTGTGAAAAATTGAAATAAATATACAAATAAATAAATACAACAATCAATATATAAAGTTTAATTTAAGACTCTCAGAAAACTTACACTTCTCGCTTGATTATTGTTTCTTCAAGTATTAATTTGGACAAAGTTTCGAATTTAATTCGTAATAATAAGAAATTAACCCAATTTCTTAGAAATGAAATAAAAAAAATTGATGGAGAAAAGTTTAAGTGTAAAGAGAAGAGGAGAAAAAAGAGAGAGAAAGTAGGTTTAGGAGAATAAGAGAATCGGTTTTGGAAGTGTGAGAATGGGTAGAAAAAATCAAGAAAGTCAATAGAGTCGTTTTAGAGGAGAAAAAAGGGTATTTACAAGGAAAATGTGTAGCGCGACAGGTTTTATCACGCTGGCCAGGTAGCGTTACAAGCTACCTACAGGAACAATTTTTCTCTTTCAATTCATAGGTCAACAATTTCCCCCTTCTAGTCCAGTTTACAAGTACTTTCGATGTATTAGAGTCTGAATTGAGTTGTAATCTGTGAGAAAAAGAGAAGTGTGAGAACAAGAGAAGAGCGGAGAAAAAGAGAATGAGAAACGAGAGATAAAGAGTGAGAATTGAGAATCAAGTTCCTACAGGAACTAACGAGTGTAATTAGAGAATTTAGGTTGTAAAAGTTTTTACAGGTCTATAATAAAAGTGGAGTTTTCTTCCTTTGGGCCAAGGAAGTTTTTCTCGTATAAATATCACTCGCACTCTTTAATTCGCTCAAAATAGTTTAAATTCCGCATTTGAGTTCCACACAGCAATTCACCCCCCCTCTTGCAATGTTCCAGTAGAAACATCAGTTGGTATCAGAGTAGGAACTCGGGAAATTCAAGCAACCTTAAAGAGGGATCCTGAAGATGAACACTCCGAGAAATTGGAGGAAGGTTACTCAACTCAAAGACCACCTATGTTTGATGGGAAATTCTACACGTACTAAAAGTATCGAATGGAAATCTTCATCATGGCTGAAAATTACCAGGTTTGGCGTGTAATTGAAGTAGGCGACTATGAGGTAACAAAAACTAACTCAAACAATGAAGTAGTTCCTAAATTGATTTCTGAATATGAAAAAGAAGATTTTGAGAAAACGGAAATCAATGCTCGTGCTATTAAATTGCTACATTGTGGTATTGGACCACATGAACACAATCGTGTCATGGGGTGCAAAACCGCTAAACAAATATGGGATTTATTACAAATAACTCATGAAGGAACTAGTGAAGTGAAACGATCTAATATTGATTTGTTGATGTCTGAATATGAACGTTTTGAAATGTTACCTAGAGAGTCAGTACAAGATATGCTTAAACATTTTACTAACATTACCAATGAGCTTTCTTCTCTTGGAAAAGATATACCTACTGATGAACAGGTCAGAAAAGTGCTGAGGAGTTTACCACAAGATGAAAGATGGAGAGCCAAGGTCACAACACTCATGGAAACAAAGGATTTTACGAAGTTCAATATTGAACAACTTGCTGTTTCCTTGCTGACCCATGAATTGCATCTTGGAGGAACTGGTGAGAATTCCAGAAGAAAAGGGCTGGCCTTGAGAGCTTAAAGTGACGAATCAGAAGAAGAAGATGATGAGGCAGCATTGCTTGTTAGAAGATTCAAAAGAGCTCTCAACAAGAATCGTAGTTCCTATAGGAACACGGGAAGAAAATTCACGAACAACAAAAGGGAATTCATGTTCCATAAGTGTGGATGCTCAGAGCACTTCATCAAAGACTGTCCCCTATGGGATAGTGAAAAAGGGAAGTCCAAGGGTAAGGAGTATGTCAAGGAGAAGAAGGAACAAGTCAAAGAAAAATTCTACAAACCTTCTTATTCCAAGAATGATGTAAGGAAAGCAATGGTAGCAGCCTGGGGAGATTTCGAAAGCGAAGAAGATGAAGAGGAACAACCTGGCGAAGAAGTTGCCAACATATGCTTGATGGCCAGAATTGATGGGAACGAGTTCCACAAGGAACTCGCTAATGAGGTATATCCAAATTCTGATCTTCTTGATGCTTTCTCTAAACATGAATAAATAGATCTAGTACTGAAATTTCACAAAAACTGGACTAATGTATTACGAGTAAAAAATGAATGTGAAAAAGCTCTTAAAACTCGTAAGGAACACAGTGATTAGCTAAGGTTAAATAGAACTGAAACCGAGAAAAGAATTTTCGACTTATTAGATGAAAATACGAATTTAAAGGTAAAAGTTGAAAAACTTCAAAAGGAACTTAGTCAAGTCACTATGGAACTAAATTGCTACAAGTTGACAAATCTAAATGAAAATTCCACTGAAGGTACACTAAATGATTCAGTCGTCAAGGAACTT
Organism: Suaeda aralocaspica; assembly: GCA_016808085.1. NCBI lineage: Eukaryota > Viridiplantae > Streptophyta > Magnoliopsida > Caryophyllales > Amaranthaceae > Suaeda > Suaeda aralocaspica. Next base: position 167,851 of record PYUH01000580.1, on the reverse strand, counting down.
ATGAAGGAACTTGATGATGTTAAAATGGAACTCACGAATCTAAGAAATAAAAATGATGGTCAACATAAAGTTCCAACATGGATTCTGAATGCCCAAACAAAAAGGACTGAAGGTCTTGGATTTAATTATAAAAGGAAAGTGGGAAAACAGTATAAATATGTAGAACTCCCAAGTAGCAAAGTGTGTACGTTCTGTGGGAACACGGGTCATCTAAAAGGCCAGTGTTCCAAACGGAACTCCAGTTCAGATGTAAATGTTAGACACGTAAAACAGACATGGATTGAAAAATTAAATGATGATGTGTCTACAAAGGAACCCAAGGAAACCTGCGCTCCTACAGCTAACATCTAATCTGTATTGCAGGTGCTAGTGAGGGGGAACAACACGTGGTACCTCGACAGCGGTTGTTCCAAGCACATGACAGATGACAAATCTAAATTTCTCTCACTGGCAGCCTACTCGGGGGGAACTGTGACGTTTGGTGATAATCAAAAGGGTAACATAGTTGCCTTAGGCAAGGTTGGTAAGTCAAGTTCCCATGCAATAGATAATGTTTTTCTTATTGATGGCCTTAAACATAACTTACTTAGCATCTCCCAATTCTGTGATAAAGGGAATTCTGTTTGTTTCACTAATGAGCATTGTCAAATCGTCAACAATCACACTAATCAAGTGGTACTTGAGGGAAAACGCAAAGGGAACACTTATATCGTTGATTTACATGAAGTTCCTAAGAGTACATTCTCTTGTTTAAGTGTGATTGAGGACGATCCTCTACTTTGGCACAAACGTGTTGGACATGCTAGCCTCCACTTACTTGATAAACTTAGATCTAAGGAACTTGTTGTTGGATTACCTAATGTTAAGTTCCTATGCGATAAAATATGTGGTGCATGTGCTAGAGGCAAACATGTTAGAAGTTCTTTCAAAAGCAAAAAGTTCGGGAGCTCCACAAAACCATTGGAACTCATCCATATGGATTTGTGTGGGCCCATGAGAGTCCAAAGTAGGAGTGGTAAGCTATATGTCTTGGTTATTGTTGATGATTACTCTAGATATACATGGACTATGTTCCTTCATAGCAAAGATGAAACATTTGATGAACTTACTTGCTTTGCTAAGAAGGTTCAAAAATATAGTGGCTATCAACTTATACACTTAAGATCTGACCATGGAAAAGAATTCGAAAATTACAAGTTTGATGAGTTTTGCAGGGAACATGGTATGGATCACAATTTTTCAACTCCAAGAACACCACAACAAAATGGTGTTGTGGAGAGGAAAAATAGAACCTTAGAGGACATGGCAAGAACGATGCTCATAGCAAGCGGACTCCCAAGGAACTTCTGGGCAGAAGCAGTGAATACAGCTTGTTATATTATAAATAGAGTCATGATTAGACCCATCACTAACAAAACTCCCTATGAATTGTTTAGAGGACGAAAACCTAATGTGTCTCACCTTAGAACATTTGGTTGTAAGTGTTTTATCCATAATAATGGTAAAAGGAACTTAGGGAAATTTGATGAAAGGAGTGATGAAGCTGTGTTCCTAGGGTATGCAACTGATAGTAAGGCTTATAGAGTTTACAACAAGAGAACATTAAGTGTTGAGCAAAATGTACATATTATTTTTGATGAAACTAGCAATAGTGTAAATAGTGTAGATACTAACGTTTTGCAGGAACATGAGGACTTCGAAATAGGGCTGATTAGAAGAGATCCAGATGAAGAAGAATTAACATCCAACAAGGAACAAGCAAGAGTTCCTAAAGATCAGTTCCACATTGAAAGGCAGAATGAGGCAGTTCCTGAAGGAACAGTGAATGAAGTTCCATACAAGGATGAACATGAAGGAACCACCACTGATCTAGAAGCCTAAACCTTGGAAACACCAGAAGTCTCATTCAATTGATCTAATTATTAGTGATATTACGAAAGGAACTCAGACCAGATCTCAAGTAAGGAACTTATGTGTCATTAATGCATTCTTGTCCATCATGGAGCCTCGAAATCATGTAGAAGCACTCGAGGATGTTAATTGGATCCAAGCAATGCAAGATGAGTTGAATCAATTTGAAAGGAACAAGGTTTGGCACCTTGTGCCTCAACCGGAACACCAGAAAGTAATATGACTAAAATGGGTGTTCAGGAACAAGCTAGATGAGTACGGCAAAATCATCAGGAACAAGGCCAGGTTAGTAGTTAAAGGTTATAATCAACAAGAAGGAATTGATTTTAAAGAAACTTTTGCTCCAGTTGCCAGGTTAGAAGCTATTAGAATTTTAATTGTTGTTGCTTCTTTTATGGGTTTTAAATTGTATCAAATGGATGTTAAATGTGCGTTCTTAAATGGTTTTNTGGATGTTAAATGTGCTTTCTTAAATGGTTTTCTTAATGAAGATGTTTTTGTGGAACAATTTCCTGGTTTCGAAAATCCTAAATTTCCAAATCATGTCTATAAGCTTGATAAGGCTCTTTATGGGTTGAAACAAGCTCCTAGAGCATGGTATGAGAGGTTGCCAAAGTTTCTTTTGGAAAATGGTCTTAAAAGAGGAAAAGTCGATAAAACCTTGTTTATAAAATCCAAAGGAACTGATTTTCGCATTGTTCAAGTTTATGTTGATGATATAATATTTGGTGCTACTAACGAATCCTTGTGTCAAGAATTTACTAATCTTATAAGCAGGGAATTTGAAATGAGCTTAATGGGTGAGTTAAAGTTCTTTCTTGGCTTGCAAATCAAGCAAACCGAGAAAGGAACTTACATTCACCAACCGAAGTACATTAAGGAACTCCTCAAGAAATACGGCATGGAAACATAAAAAACGAACCATACTCCTATGGGAACTAACTCCAGATTGGATGAGGATCCCAGTGGAACAAGTGTGGATCAAAAGCTATATAGAGGCATGATAGGTTCCTTATTGTACCTAACTGCTAGTAGACCAGATATTGCTTACAGTGTTGGTGTTTGTGCTAGGTTCCAAGCAAATCCAAANGAAATCCAAAGGAATCACACTTAACAACTGTCAAGAGGATATTGAGATATTTGAAAGGAATTGATGATCTATCCTTATACTATCCTCACTGTGACACATTTGAGTTAACAGGATTTGCAGCTGCGGACTATGCAGGTGACTTGGTAATTAGAAAAAGCACATCAGGTATGATTCAATTCCTTGGAACATGTTTAGTTTCTTGGAGTTCCAAGAAGCAAAACACTGTTGCTTTATCCACTGCTGAAGCAGAATATGTAGCTGCTGCTACATGTTGCTCCCAAGTGCTCTGGATAAAACAAAAACTAAGGGACTTTGGTATTATCTATAATTGCATTCCTATTTACTGTAATAATACTAGTGCTATATGTATTTCTAAAGATCTGGTTCATCACTCACGTGTCAAACACATTCATATTCGTCATCATTTTCTCAAGGACAATGTAGAAAACGGTTTGATAAAACTTCAATTTTGTCAAACTGAAAATCAAATTGCAGAAATCTTAACAAAGCCATTAAATTCAAAAAGATATGAGAAGATGAGGATGGAACTCGGATTGATAAAATTGCAATAAAAGCCATGAAGTTCCTCCAGGTACGTCATCATTACTTGTAACGAAGTTCCTATGTACATTTTTCATCACAAATCTTGTGCGAAAGCATGTTCCTGAAGGAACTTCAATATAACTCGCAAATGTCTATCAATATTATCCTTAGTGTCATGATTGCTTGTCTGAGATGATTAAATTAGATGGTGTGCAATATGTTCTCTTTTTTTTATGTAATATATATTTCCTTTTAATTTTATTTTTCCACAGATTAATTTTTGTTTCCATAAATTAATTTCATTTTATAATTGTTTCAAATTCCTACCCTATAGGATGTACATATTTAATTTTTAAATCTTAAATTCCATGAACAAAATTTTGCAACCAATTGCACGTAAATAGGGGGATTGTATCTAGATGGAGGTTACCAAAAGATACCAAATTCACCATCCTAAATCCATGCACTACTTTTCCCTTAAATACCCATCTAATCAACCCACTATTCACACCTCACTTTCACTCTCAACCGTAAAAACTCTCTCTCTCCTTTATCTACTTTTCACTTTCTCACTCTTCAAAACACCAAAACTTTAAACCTTCAAACTCTTCATTACCCATGGATACTCAACACTCATCTTCACTTGAAACCAAAATTCAAACCACCACAACCAAATCCACACAGCGACCGGCCGAAAAACTCGCCGGAAAATCCGAAACCAAACCCAGCTCCTCTATGACTGAGAAAAAACGAAAAAGGGACGAAGTTGAACCCACGGATGAGGATGAAGACCTCGATGTTGGGGAAGACACTGTAAAATCGCTGGAGGTAGAAGCAAGTAAGTATGTTTCGGGTTCTTTTTAGATTTAGATTGGTGTAGTTCGGTAGGTTATGTGGAGTTATTGGATGTTGTAGATAATCAAGGGTGGATTAAATTGCTAAATGAACACGGGATTGATGATACGTATCCTAAAGCAATCCAAGAATTCTGTGAAAACTATGGATTTTCTAAAGGAACTATCACTAGTTCTGTGAATGATGTTGAGATTTCGTTTGATACTGATTATTTGGCTAAGTTATTTGAGGTTCCGAATGAGGGCTATGATAATTACTTTAAGGGGAGGTATAATTTGAAGATTGGGAAGGTGGGTAAGGATGAGATTTTGACGGAATTAGGAGGGAAGAAGGGAGTGAATAAAATCGTTCATAATTTGCTTTCACTCCTTGGAAAGCTAATGTTTAATGTTGTTAGGAGAATTGTGTTCCCACGAACACAGAAGAGGAATGAAGCAAATTTGTTGGATTGTGCGGTTATTTATTGTCTTTTGTTTAATGTTCAAGTAAATTTCCCAAGTTTGATGATCTCTCACTTGGATCACACTGTTCCAAGTGGATTGAACTTTGATAACAAAATTTTTAAAAGCTTTAATGTTCCATTAGAAGGGTATGGGAAGGTTGGCATGAAGAAGGAGCAGTACATTCATGTTTCTTTCATGAATGGACTGAATTTGGGTGTTTTACGTGGGCAAACTCAGTGGTACACTGAGATTTTGAGGTTAGAAGAGAAAAATAAGAGGGAGGAAGAAGAAAGGTCAAAGGTGAGGAAGAGTAGGAGACTTCTTAACAAGTCTGATAGTGAGCCTCCTACCATTGATCTTGATACTAAGGGTATTAAAACTACTGAGATTGAGGTTCTAGTTCCTGGGAAGACAGAGCAGTTGGAACAGTTCCTTAAGGAACTGAAGGAGAAACAGCAGGATGTTGAAGGTCAATTCTTCATGATGAGACAGGCCCTGAGTTCCTTTATGTTGTCTTATGACAAGAAGCATGCAGAACTCATGGCATGCCTTGCAGAGCTAAAAAATGCGAAAGGAACTCCATCTGCTCCTGATGGAACTGCTCCTGCTGAAGGTGACGGAGGAGCTCATGTTGAAGAAGAAGCTCCAGAAGAAGCAGTTCCCAGTACATCAGTTCCTATGGACACATCCCCTACCTCAGTTCCTGAAGAAACCTCAGATGACCGTGTTCCTCTAAACATTGTCCCTGCCTCTTAAGCCTTTTATGTCTCACTCCTTCTTCATTGCATTTTCTTTATGTGAACTTATTTCGATATGGTTGTAAAATTTTGGCTTGGATTTCTATTTTCTTCAGTTTTTATTTTTGCTTTGTTTTCGTTGTTTTCTTTCTTTTCTTTCAATAAAATTATTAGTTATGGGTAGTGAATCTTTTTCTTGCTTTCTTTTATTTTTGAAAACATATCTGTCATACTTCTATTTTTGATACTTTAGATGCATCTTGATGGCTAATATTGCTAGATTGCTGCTTGAGAAACATGTTAAATTTCCAAAAGCGGAGTTTCTACCTTTATCTCGTCAAAATCCAAAAATCCATAAAAATCAAAAATTCAAAAATAAAAAATATGTTCTTTATGTTTTTACTGTTTTCATTTTTTTTCTCTAAGTTTGTTTGCCTTGGTTTGTCATCATCAAAAAGGGGGAAGTTGTTGACCCATGAATTGAAAGTAAAGTTTTGAAGATGAGTAACACAAACAAACTTAACTAATATATACTTTGAGTTCCTATGAGATTTCACAGGTTCAAAGTGTAAGGAACTTGGAGCAAGGAATGTGACAAGTTTGAGGAGAAGTTGCTAGGCAGAATCTTGCAATGGAACACAGAAGATAGAAGTGAAGTTCCTGAGTAACACATTTCCTACAGGAACAAGCTACGAGAATAGATATGTTCCTACAGGAACAGGCGAACAACGTCAAGGCATTTCAACGAAGTATCTTGATGAAGAGAAGAGAATTTCCAAGAAGATTATAAGAATAATTTTCTAGGGCTTTTGTAAATACATTGGAGTCTCAAGATTGGTTGGAACATCATATCTAGAAGCAATAACGAATCTATCCCACAAATAGGTTTAGGTTAATTTATGATATAATCTAGTTATAATAAGATTTTCCTTAATATTAGGAGATAAATATTTGACTGATTTTGCTGAAGAATAAAACGCATCTAGGGTTTTTAATAAGTCAAAATATTGTTAGGAGTCCTTGATTGTAGGAATAAAATCGTGTGATCATGGGAAAGAATAATAAACGGTAAAATTGGTCAAGTCAAAATCCTATTCTCCTGGTCTACATACGTGGGATGATGGAAGAAGTCATGGAGATTATGGGCGATCAAAGAACGTGGTTGAAGGCTGCAGTTTACAAGGCAGAATCACTCAATAAACACTCCAAGAATTTCAGAAGAAGAAGCGCAGAACATCGGAGAACGCACTTGAGCACTCATACGAGTCTAAAGTCTTAAGATTGATGTTCTAGTCCAGTTTACAAGTACTTTCAATGTATTAGAGTCTGAATTGAGTTGTAATCTGTGAGAAAAAGAGAAGTGTGAGAACAAGAAAAGAGTGGAGAAAAAGAGAAAGAGAAACGAGAGATAAAGAGTGAGAATTGAGAATCAAGTTCCTACAGGAACTAACGAGTGTAATTAGAGAATTTAGGTTGTAAAAGTTTTTACAGGCCTATAATAGAAGTGGATTTTTCTTCCTTTGGGCCAAGGAAGTTTTTCTCGTATAAATATCACTCGCACTCTTTAATTCGCTCAAAATAGTTTAAATTCCGCATTTGAGTTCCACACAGCAATTCACCCCCCATCTTGTCGTGTTCCAGTTGAAACAACAGCTAGTTTTCTTGTCATGCTGCTGCGTCAGCGCAACTTGCTGAGTCGCGCTGCGCTAAAACTCTTTTTTTTTTTTGATAAATCAAATATTAGGCTTATATAAAAATCCAATAATATAAATGGGTTTTTTTTTAAATTATTTTGTACTTTAAGAATAATAGTAAAATTTTCTCCAATAACATCAATTGTCCAATAATCTAGAGAAGTGGATTTTATTGTTCATCATGGAGTCTTACCATGGGACCGACGACTAAATTAGGTGTCTACAGTTAGCCCTCAATTTGATTGAGTCTAAGTTAGACGAAAATCAAAGTATGCTCGAATCGCTTTTCGAGACTTTCATATTCGGAACCGAGGGCTCCTTATTAACTTAATAGTTAATGGCTTCCAAAACTTAACTTAATAGGTGTATCAAGATTTTAGAAAGAAATGGCTTCCAAAACTTAAAAAACCTTTTTGTTTTCGAAAATTGGAATAGTTATTTTCTAATTAATCGACTTTCTAAGTTTGAAATCGACATATAGAAAATAAGTTTTAATAAATTCGTTTACTTATTAAAACGTTTTAAATTCAATTTTATAAGCAAAAGTAATAGATTAGTTTATTTATTACTAAACTAGTAAATTCGCTTATTTACTAAAATATTTGAATACAAAAGGGTAATAAATATGCTTACTTAGTACTATTTTAGTAAATTCGTTTATTTATTAAGAATATTTGAAGAAAAGGTTAAATTTGCTTATTTATTACTATTTTAGTAAATTCACTTATTTACCAAAGAAGTGTTTGAAAAAAGGTAATAAATTCGCTTATTTATTACTATTTTAGTAAATTCACTTATTTACTAAAGAAGTGTTTGAAGAAAAGATAATAAATTCGCTTATTTACTAAAAAAATGTTTGAAGAAAATGTAATAAATTCGCTTATTTACTAATAATATTTGAAGAAAAGGTAATAAATTCACTTATTTATTACTATTTTTAGTAAAGTCGCTTATTTACAAAGAATATTTGAAGAAAAGGTAATAAAATCGCTCGTTTATTACGTTTTGAGTAAACTCGCTTATTTACCGAAATTATTGAAAACAATGTCATAAATTCGCTCATTTATTACTATTTTGAGTAAATTCCCTTATTTACTAGAATTGTTGACAAAAGCTAATGATGTTGTCATAAAATCACAAACCTTAACTCAATGTATTTTTCCTTTTGAGTATTCTGGATAAAGGAGTGAGAAAAGGGATTAACATCAAAAACAAACTCAAAGCACTTGAAAATACAGCAAAGCACAGTCAAGAACGCTAGCCTTGTAGCGTCACAAAGCCAACCACGCTGATGCGTCAGCACGACAGTAGAAAAGGTGCTAAGACCTTCAACGCGGTTGTTGCTATGATGCTCCCAAATGAGCGTTTCTTCATTTGTTGTGTTTGAAATGTTGCTCAAATTATAAAAGTTGATGTTCAATTGATAATACATGGTAGTGTTGTGTAGGGACATTGGCATGGTTTCATTGTTGGGCTTGAGTGATGGCACTACAGAATTAGTCGCGCTACATGTTGTAGTGTGGTAGAGTTAGTCGCGCTACTGAGGCAGCATGTTTGGGTTTGTGACGCTAAGGTGTTAGCATAGCAGATTGTCTTGCGCTACTCTGCTCTTTCCTTTAAGTGCTTCTTCTTTTGTAATGTAAGTGCTTCTATCTCAAACATTCTTTAATTAAGATAATTTTGAGAAATATGAGATGAATTTGTGCTTACATGTTGATTTAGAGAATTATTTGTTATGACTTATTCAAATGTAGTCATACAAATGTTCAAGCATATGAAATAAATTTGGTTTATAACGATTATTGAAGAATGCTCCAAGCCTTGTAAGAGTAGTATACTTTTATTTTATTAAACAAAAGTGCTTTGACAAATGATTCTCTAAATGATGTTATAGAATGAAGTACACTACTCTATGAACTATTGAGAAGTGCTCTTGATTAGTATGACTCGTTAGCTTTTAAATGTCATGGTTAATATATTTTGACAAATTTAAGAGTGGTAGGTTCCTAATTTAATAATCAAAAGTGATAGTGCTCTTGATTAATTTATTTTAATTATAAGAGTAATGAGCTCTTAATTTATAACAAAAAATGGAAATACTCTTAATATTTATGAAGCAACGTACTCCAAGAATAAGAAATCAATTATCCCATTATTTAGTATGATAAAAGTAAAAATGCTCTTAATTTTACCTGAAATGACATAGAGCAAGAAAATTAGTAGCGCTGCTGCTGTAGCGTGACAAACTTTGTTGCGCTACGCTATGCAGCGCTGCATAATTTGTTGCGCTTGTTAAGTAGCGCTGAAAATGTTGTGGCACTCCTCATTTAGCGCTACAAAGTCTGTGATGCTACGATTTTTTTTAAATTTTCTAGCTCTTTTTATTTTTTTTCTTTTTTGGTTGTAAAAGCTTTTCCAGTTTAACTTCAATAATTGTTCTCTTATTGTTGATTAGATCTTGGGCCTTTTATTTCTGACATATAACTAATGAGCTATATTTTGGGACCGAGGGTCCAAGGAGGAGAAAAATGGCAATATTTTGTGGAGGGTTATCCGACTTAATCCCAGAAAATAATCGCCAAAATAAAGTTTCATGTGAGACAACTTCCATGTTTTTTTGTTGCATAAGGGGCAACAAGCAAATATCATAAGCTTAATGAGATTTTGAAGCAAGTGGCTTCATAACTAATTTTGAAAAGAATGTAGCCCCCAGGGTGTATAAGGTGGTGTAAGTATGGAGAGTTGTAGCAACAACAAAGGTCACAGATTTGTATGCAAAGCTAGCTAGAAGAGTATGTATAAGCTAGTTATAATGTAAGTATGCTCAAATTAGCTACAAATAAGCACGAGGAAAACAACCAAAAATATGCACAAATGAGCACGGAGGTGCCATAGCATGAGTTAGTAGGAAGCAAGGGATAGCAGGGGTATCTCAACTTTCCCTAAAACGATTTTTTTTTTTGTAAAAAAATTGATTTTTTTTTTTACGAGGAGAATGAGGAAGAAAGAATAGTAGAAGTTAAGGATCCAAAATTGATTACAGTTGTTGTATAATGTGCTTGACAACGCTTACGTTTCAAAGGAGAGTGATTTTAGCTTGCTCGTTTGATCTTAGATTATGAGCCATCATCTTATACTTTCGTGATTGTCTTGTTTGAGAAGTTTGTTTCAAATTCAACTATTGGCTACTAGTAATGTGATTCTCTTTAGAGGAATAAGAGCTCAATATCATAAATGCTTGCTCAAGTTTTGAAGTGTTGAAGATGATAATGCTTGAAGTGGACGAGTTGCCATGTTTACGAAGACCAAAACTAGAATAGATATGAAAGATTTTGGTGATAAGAGGGTGATATGGAGTCAAAGTGATGCTTCATGTTGCCATGGATAGGCATAAGATAGCTATGAAAATTCATTCTTTAAGAGGAAATGAAGAAGTTGGATGATTTTGCAGAATAAAAAGGAACGAGTAAAGGAAGTATGTGAGTGTTTGAGTTAAAAGATGACACTGCAAGAGTTGATGATGATGAGCATGAGAAAGGAAAGAAGCTTGATGAAGAAGAGTATGTGTGAAAAAAAGGAAAGAAGGATGATATGTGTAGAAGAAAATGGCTTGCTTTATGTGACATTAAGGCAATTTTCTTTTAAGGACGGTTGTGCGTCCTAAAATAACACAGTATCCAAGACCTTAGGTGGGTCTTGTGTTCAAAGGACCTTTTTTTTCATGGGCCCTTAAAATTTTACTCATGTTACATGTCCTTAAGATGTAGGACTATTAAGACCACACCTTATGAAGGGTTGCATACGTATCCAATTCGAGTTGGAATTAGGTCTGACGTAGCTCTTGCTTCTGAGTTATTGATGTGTTAAAGGTAAAGACACAAGTTTTTTGCATTTTTGTTACACCTCAAGGAGGGCTTTTTCAGGGTTGTATCGTGGCTAAGCTTAGGGTGTAAGAAAGAAATGTCAAAGGAGGCTCAAATACCCATAATTAACCAAACTATGCTACAAACTTGTTCTTAGACTAGAGCAACTCTATTACTTAAACCTTTACTTGTTCTTAGACTAGAGCAACTCTATTACTTAAACCTTTACTTGTTGACAACTTTTCATGCATTTCCATTTGTTTGAATTGAAAATCAGAGCTGCTTTAACATTATATATTTGCTTTATGGAGTTGCTTTTTAATTTATGTGCTCGTAGCATTCCCATCCCCAGGCTAAGTTTGATGTAGGTAGAAAGAAACAAGCTATGTGTTTAGGCACAAACGGGCTACCAAGAAATTGGATCATAATGTAGGTTGTTGTTTCTACTGGAACACTGCAAGAGGGGGGGGGGGGGGGGAATTGNGGGGGGTGAATTGATGTGTGGAACTCAAATGCGGAATTTAAACTATTTTGAGAGAATTAAAGAGTATGAGAGATATTTCTACGAGAAAAACTTCCTTGGCCCAAAGGAAGAAAACTCCACTTCTATTAAAGGCTTGTAATTACTTTTACAACCTAAATTCTCTAGTTAAACTCGTCAGTTCCTGTAGAAACTTGATTCTCAATTCTCACTCTTTATCTCTCGTTTCTCTTTCTCTTTTTCTCCACTCTTCTCTAGTTCTCACACTTCTCTTTTTCTCACAGATTACAACTCAATACAGACTCTAATACATTGAAAGAACTTGTAAACTGGACTGGAACATCAATCTTAAGACTTAGACTCGTATGATTGCTCAAGTGTGTTCTCTGATGTTCTGCGCTTCTTCTTCTGAATTTCTTGGAGTATTTATAGAGTGATTCTGCCTTGTGAACTTCAGCCTTCAACCACGTTCTTTGATTGCCCATAATCTCCATGACTTCTTCCATCATCCCACGTATGTAGACCAGGAGAATAGGATATTGACTTGACTAAATTTACCGTTTATTCTTTCCCATGATCACACGATTTTATTCCAACAATAAAGGACTCCTAACAATATTTGACTTATTAAAACTGTCGTTTTATTCTTCAGTAAAATCAGCCCAATATTTATCTCCTAATATTAAGGAAAATATTATTATAACCTAAATTATATCATAAATTAACCTAGACCTATTTGTGGGATAGATTCGTTATGACTTCTAGATATCATGTTCCAACCAGATTTGAGACTCCAATGTATTTACAAAGATCCTAGAAAATTACTCTCATAATCTTCTTGGAAATTCTCTTCTCTTCATCAAGATACTTCGTTGAAATTCCTTGACGTTGTTCGCCTGTTCCTATAGGAACATATCTATTCTCGTGCCTTGTTCCTACATAACTGTGTTACTCAGGAAATTCACTTCTATCTTCTGTGTTCCTTTGCAAGATTCTGCCTAGGAACTTCTCCTTGAACTTGTCACGTTCCTAGCTCCAAGTTCCTTACACTTTGAACCTGTGAAATCTCATAGGAACTCAAAGTATATATTAGTTAAGTTTGTTTGTGTTTTAGTCATCATCAAAACTTTACTTTCAATTCATGGGTCAACATTGTTTATTCAAGATAAGGGAGACATTTTTAGGGTTTCAAAGGTGCCTCTTATGTTGGTGTATTGCATCTTTAAATACACACTAAATTGAGCCTCAATTGAACTTTTAGGCTCGTGATGACTGGGCATATGGTTAATAAAGTAAAGTTTGTTGCCCAAAAGAGAATTTATTTGAACCACTTTGCTTTAATAACTTAATTAAGGAATTGACACATTTAATTTAAAGGATATAAAATATAGAGTAACTTGTCCAAGGTGTGGATGCGTCAAATTGAGGATGCATTTGATATGAACAAAGTAGTCTATATTACGCCAATTATGCTTTAACTTGTTCTTCATTGCCATGTTGATTAACTCAACTTGATGAGTTCATTCACTTGTAATTGTTTAAGCAAGACATGATGAGTAGAGAGAGAATGTACAATTTGAAGATGAAATGAATTTGTTTTTATTGATAGTTGAAATTAGTACATAAATGATACTTGGCAGCATAAGTCTCAAACTCTACCATGAAAGAAGAAGAAGAAAAGAAAAGAGAGAAATTAAACTGGGGAAGTGAATGGAGTTCTAGTTTTTGTCCAAATCATGTTTCTTGTATGTATGCGTCTACATCGTCTTGAATAATGCTCTTTGGATTTTCTTAAGCTTGCATTTCAAGAAATTTATATAATAACCATAATTGATTGAAACTTCATTATATTTCAATCCAAACTATAGTCCTTGGGTCTATTGATCAATAGATTCTAAATCAAACATTTAGGAGTAGGTTGAACCATAGGCTCATAATTTAAACGCTTAGAATGATGTGTTTGATGCAAAGGTGGGATGGAACGTTTAGAAAAAAGTAGTAGCCAATATAGCACATATTATCACTTTCTAAAGCAAACAAATTTTCTTTTGTTTACATTAGGCATTTTTTCATCATTTTGTATGCCAATAATATGTAGCAACCTTTGCAAATTTCATATTATAATGATTGCACTTACAAGAATGTGTCCATTTAGTATGTGTTAATAGATAAAATGTTGAAAAAAACCAAAGTGACTTGTTTATTGAACCATAACGGGCTCTAAAATAACTTAAAGCTCTTTTAGTTGGGGTTAATTATGATTTAATTGTGTATAAGTAATTTCAAATAAATACTACATATTCATCAAAATTATTCAAATACATGACTTTAGCGCAAAAAAAGTTCTAGCGCTAGCTTTGTAGCGTGACAAAAGAAGTAGCGCTAGTAAGGTAGCGTTATTAAACTTGTGACGCTAACAGTGTAGCACAATTAGAAGAGTTGCGCTGTTTGTGTAGCGTTGTAGAGTTAGTTACGCTGCAAGTTTCTATTGATTTTTGCTAAGTTATCATTAAATTTGTATTTAATGGATTTGGATTCATGTCCATATTGCCCATATATACGTTATTTAGGCCTAAATAGGCCTATTATTAGACTGAACTTTTGGGAGATTGGTGATGATGTTATTTGTATGTGAGTCATTTAAAACATTGATCAAAATCGTGCATTGTCGAGCAATTAGTAAACTTCAGATTATCATCATTGGATCCTTACAAAGAGATGAAGAGGGAAGACAAAAAAAGATAGTAGAAAAATAGAAGAAAAAAGAAACAAGACTCAACACTTAGAGTTATAACAATAAGGTTAATTGATGGGAAGCTCATAGGAAAAATAAAAATTAATAAAATAAAAAAAATATATAAATATCATGATTAACCTTGATGGTTTTATTTTTTGTTGTTTTGTTATTTTGGTTTTTAATTTTTAATTCTAAGTGTTTGATTTTTTGAAAATAATACAAGGGAAAGTGAGATATTTAGATTTATTAAAAATTAAACTAATAAAATTCTAAATGAAAGGAATTAATTAGTAAATTTCCAAAATATTCGAATTATATTAAAAATCTCAAAAAGGTAAAGTATTTTTGAAATCGTTAATATTATTTAAATTTTCTAATAAATGTTAAGTGTATAAGTTAGTTTATTTAATCAAAGATTCTATTAATCAAATCCTAAGAAGATCAAGGATTTGATTGATAATACTTTTGCAATATTCTATTAACTAAATCAAATATATTGGTGTATAAAAAAATCTTCCATGCAATCAAATGATATCAAAGAATATAATTAAATATTATGGAAAATATTTAATGTAATCATTTAATTTAGTTAGCTAGTAAAATATTGTGATTGAAAAGATTTGAAAATCTCAGAAAATCTAAATATGCACAAAATATACAAATTCAAAACAAGCAACTATACAAGACAAAAAGGAAGCAAATATTACAAAATAATGCAGTCAAACTACGGTCAGTCATGGTCGGTCAAAAAGGTCCTACATCTAAGGAGTGTGCTCCAACACTTTGCGGTATAATAACCGTTAGATATGAAGTTTCTCCTATCTAACTACCATGGGCGGCTTAGAAATTGATGTAGTTGGGATAAGGTTCCATCTTGCTCGGTTGCTTAGAGACCATGGGCCCTACCAAGTCAATAGTTCCTTCCCGAAATGTAGAAGTATCACGATAATCGTAAGGCATGTTTCAAGCACATGGAGGCCAAGTGTATGTTACATGTATGCAATATGACTAATAAATGCAAATGTTCTAAATATAACAAGTGTATAATTTGAGAGAAAATTTTCAAGTCTCACCCTCTTCTAGTCCCCAGTGAAGTCGCCACTGTAGGGGCTCCGGATTTTAGGGTCCCAAATTTTTTTGTCGCCTTCCCCAAACCGTCCATAGGTCGAGTTAGACCTAAAAAACTGGCATAAGGAAAGGTGAAATGGACTTTTTTAGAAGTATTTTGCAACAAAACAGGAGCGCGTGAATTTCAATCGCACTGGCAACGTAGTGTGACAAAGTTTGTCACGCTGACTATGTAGCGCTACAAAGTTTGTCACGCTGCAGGTGTAGCGCAGCAAACTTTGTGACCCTGCGACGTTAGCGTGACAAAGTCTGTCGCGCTACACTATTTTATTGTTTTTTTAATTTTTAATTATCGCTTTTCGATCTAGTGAGATAATATCAACGAATACGGACGATGCTAGTAAGGAGACGCCAATGAGATTTGGGAATCAAACTCATAAACCGTGTATTTAGATTGATTACGAATGGGACACGAATACGGGACGATAATCTAAATTGCACGAATAACCCTTTCGATCCCATGGGGATGGCTCCAAGTTATGAACTTACGAACCAAAGGTTGGATTCAGGGGTGAAGGTACTAATATGGCAGAGTGCGTCATATTAGCCCGTAGGCGGCCATTACTAGTTTTCTCTCAATTATACACAAGTTATATAAAGAACCACAAAACAATAATTTACAACCTAACACAAAATTACTATTATTATGGTGAAACATATAAGACTAATTAATTTAGTCAAATCGTCGTTAAGATTAATTCAAGGTTCCTAGCATGATACAATTTGTCCAAAACAATTATCTTAGTTTAATGTGATAAATTAATTCAAATTAAGTCCTTTAACAAAAACATTGTGCAAAATTGAAATAAATATACAAATAAATAAATGCAACAATCAATATATAAATTTTAATTTAAGACTCTCAGAAAACTTACCCTTCTCGCTTGATTATTGTTTCTTCGAGTATTAATTTGGACAAAGTTTCGAATTTAATTCGTAATAATAAGAAATTAACCCAATTTATTAGAAATGAAATAAAAAAATAATTTGATGAAGAAAAGTTTAAGTGTAAAGAGAAGAGGAGAAAAAAGAGAGAGAAAGTAGGTTTAGGAGAATAAGAGAATCGGTTTTGGAAGTGTGAGAATGGGTAGAAAAAATCAAGAAAGTCAAGAGAGTCGTTTTAGAGGAGAAAAAAGGGTATTTATAAGGAAAATGTATAGCGCGACAGGTTTTATCACGCTGGCCAAGTAGCGTTACAAGCTTAGTAACGCTGACCAGCCAGCGTGACACAAGCTGTCACGCTGCACAGATAGCGCTAGTTTTCTTGTCACGCTACTGCATCAGCGCGACTTGCTGAGTCGCGCTACGCTAAAACTCTTTTGTTTTTTTTTTTTTTTTGATAAATCAAATATTGGGCTTATATAAAAATCCTATAATATAAATGTGATTTTTTTATTATTATTTTGTAATTTAAGAAAAATAGTAAAATTTAGTCCAATAACATCAATTGTCCAATAACCTAGAGAGGTGGGTTTTATTGTTTATCATGGAGTCTTACCACGGGACTGGGGACTAAATTAGGTGTCTACAAAGGGCACAGGATAAAGAACCCTCGTTTATTTCTTAAAATGATATTTTTTGCTACTTTTATTTTATTTTGTTATTATGCATGTTTTGGTGATGTTGCAAAAAAAAACTATGGGTTGAATGGTGCACATTTCTACTTGTTCAATTATTGATATTTCATTTTGTAATATTCGGTGAAAATGTAATGCAAAAATCAAAATAACTCTTTCTCAAGTTTGGTGAAATTGTTTTTAGTCTAGGGAAACCGTGAGTGTTGTATTCTTTGTATTGATGTTGAAGCGTTTGCTTGTTTACAGTTTCATCATAGAATGTTTGCGCATAAACCAAGCAGTTTGAGGTAGAAGATTATAGTGCATTGCTGTTTATTCTATGGTGATATTTGAAGCTCTTTGTAATGTTTTTGCTGCTGCATATAGTTTCATGGCATGGTATAGAACTGAGCTTTATAGTTATTAGTAATATGACCCTGTATGTCGATTGGTCTATATGTAGTTTTAGTTAGTGTTTTTAAAATCTCAGAATTATTTAGTTCATTATATGTATGTGTTAGTGGAAAATATCGATGGACTTTGTTTCCAAATCCATGTGTAACATGCATTAGTACAATGAAATATTTATTTTTGGCAAGTGATGAATTAATATTTTCTTTTCATTAATTTATTATTAATGGTGCATTACTTATGATTAATTAGTGGAAATCCAAAAAGATAATTTGATGCAAAATAAACATATATAAAAAAGAGGAAAGTAGAAGTTAGGACATATGCTGCCCTACTTAACCATACAACAACTTTATTTGAGTAGTATGTGGTCACACATCATGTGCAAAAGTTAAGTTTTACATGGTACATAAGGACACTAAATCTTTATCATTTAATGTGCATAACTGGTCTACATAAAGTGGCATTGCAGAGTATTATTATAGAAGCATTAAAAATTCCAATTTAAAAGTTTTAGCTAATACTTAATATATAGTGCTTAACTGATGTCTAGGACTCGCAAAGAAGCTAATCAACTTCAATTCAGCTTCATGGGTAGACAAAAATAATGCTAGGCTTTTACTTAATGCAGCAGTTGGACTGACAGTGACTCTTCCTATTTTTTGCTGCATCTCTGTTCCTAATTTTTCCATACTTGCAGCATCATCCTGTAACAACGAATATAATTAAGTTATTGTACAGAAATTCATTTGTGAGCTATATATATATTCTTAAACTACCTTTTGTGCCCATAAAGAATCACATCTCATTCAAGTGATTTTCTCAATTTCATCCAAATAGAATAGGAGCTCCACTTCACCTATTAATTTCATCTGCTACTGAGCTTTTAAGAGTGGCCCTTGAAATAATAAAAGTTTTAGTTATTAAGATGTTTGAAAATTCTAAATTTCAATGTCTAGTTGTGTGATGTTATTTTGTATTTTGCCTTGGAACACACTTTGATGATTCTAGTGTGGGAGGCAGTGAATGTGCTCCACATTTGTTGCAGCCCAAATATAGGTGAAGTTGTTCAATTCTTATGTTCGCAAAGTTAACATTTAATGTGAATTGCTCTTCTTGCCAAGTGTTATGAGCCTGTTTTGCTATGGTGATTTTTGTTGTTCAAAATACAAGTGTTTCATGATTTAACAATGTATGCATAAGTAAGGATATAGATTATATATAATGATATTACCTTTCTTTCTTGTAGTTCCAATGTTGTGATTGGTGTAGGCTTGACAACATGTGCAAGGATTTGTATTAGCCTAAATAGCTTATCAATGAGTTTGCTTCTATTTGAAGTAACCCTACATGAGATTTGTTGCATTAGTTTGTGTTTTTACCATCTTAAGTAATCTTTATTTAGCTTATTTTGTGTGCAGAATTACCATAAGCAAAGTGCTTCAGCTTTTGGACCTTTAGGAACAGGAACAATGGAGGTTGACATTGATGAATAGAGAGTAAATCATGTTTCAATTGAGTAAATACCAGTTAATTATGAAGTTTGCATAAGTAATAATAGATTTGTAGTGTTACCTTCATAGCCACGAATTTTTTAAAGCAGTAAATCCAACAATAGCAAATTTGTTAGCCCATTCTTGTATAAGATGTGTATGTGAGAGAGAAATATCATTCCAAAGAGATATGAGAACTGGTCTGTCATTTCTATAATGTGTGTCTTGTAATGTTAGTTCTAATATACAAAAAGAGCAGTTTCTAATTTTAATGTACCTCGTAATTTATTGTGATACCTGTGGTCAGTTACATGGAACTCAACTACTTCAATTTTCCCACCTTGAGCTTTACTAATCTGTTTTGGTCCCCTAACATGTAGCATGATTCCTAGAACATCTGGAATTTTTTTTTTTTGATATATGTCAGAGCTGATTCGTAGAAATAAATGATATGAGTAATTAGCAATAATAAAATTATTAGTTATAATCATACCATAATGTGTGTCGTTGGTGTTGCGTGGAATATCAGAGATTTTGCAATATATTGAGGTCCAAGAATAGAAGGATCAACTGGAATTGGACTAATAGTGGCACGTCCGTTGATGATAATGGAGTGTTCTTGACGTCGATTTGCATCAACTTAATGTACTTGAGTAACTGTTGCATTGGATATTTCATATTCTCCATTTCGTTGCAAAGCTTCATCAAAAGCTTCTTGTTGAATAACGTAGCTTTCATTTTTGAAGGCGTATTATTAGCAATTATTTTAGTGGTTAGCATCATATATTTTTCTCATTATTGATTAAGCTAATTAAACTATTGATGTTCATAGTACCTAACGAGCAGTTTCTGGTACCTTGATTTGTCTTTAGGTTTTTGAGGGGACTCTTTGTTAATTACTTTAATTGTACTGTGTAGTTTTTTTGTTTGTTATTAAGTCTTTCAATGGCTTATTTCAAGTTTCATGATTGCACTGATCAAGATTGAAAAGTTGTTAGAGATCTTATTTGCTGTAAATGTTCTAACTATATATATATTGTTACTTATGCAACCTTCATAAATCATGTAAGAGGGTTAAAGAATTTATAACTTTCATCATAAAATTTATGCAGCCTAATTCTTCAACAGACAAGTTTATGCAAGCTATATTATTATAAACAAAAGGAAAATTTGTCAAAAACTACCTAAAAGAGTCCAACTTTTGAATTTTACCACCTAAAACTGCAAAAATTGGAAAAAAAAAAACTGCCTTAATTTTTATAAAAAAAAACTTGTAAAACACCACCACATGACATTTTGCCAAATTAGACCAAAATTTTGTTTGAAAATATAGGAAAAGAAATGTTACATAGAGAGAAAGTGGTTAGAGGGTATAAGGTAGTTAATATAAGCAATAGTTGGTTATTTTTAATCTAAAATTGCCCTAAAAATATCATTTGGTGGTGTTTTACAAACTTTTTAAAACTTAGGGTAGTTTTTTTTCAACTTTTGAAGTTTTAGGTGGTCAAATTCAAATGTTGAACTCTTTTAGACAGTTTTTGACAATTTTTCCTAAATAGGATATGAATTATAACTGTATTAAAAAATATAAGTCATTACGTTATATCATGCAAGTTGATTCATGTCAGAAGCTTATAAATTGTTATAACATTCATCACAAAACCATCATAAATTATGTGAAAAATACTAATTATTCATGGTTATAAGGTTAGAGGCTTAAATAGGCAAGCATTTGTTTTGATAAAGGAAAACCATTTTTTCATGTTAATATGATTAGAAGATTGATGTTTTTTTATTGGTCATTAGCTGTTTTTCTAAAGACGAATCAATAACATTATAATACTTTGATATTTCCCTTTATATGCATATTTTAGCTACAGCTTCTTAATAAATGGATTATATATATATCATACAAATATTGATTTTCATGATATGTAAACTTAAATGGATTTGTATTTAAATGTCAGGGATTTATCAGGAATACAGTAGCATACCAAAGCATGATGTAGAAGAGTAATGCTTAAAAGATTTTCTAGTGCAGATACTACTTTATAGTGTGCAAACAGATCAGTTATTTTTGAAATAAATTCATTATGTGCAACATAGTCATTGAAAGTAGCAAATAAAAGTGCAAACCTCTTTTTGAAGACACTAGCAAGTGTGCTGATTAGTAATCCAAAACAAGAAGACCTGCGAAAATATAGTGAACCATGAATGTTAGGGGATAATTGGAACTTGAAGGAGAAAAGCATGTAGTAATGTTAAGTCATTCTTTCTAATAAATTGATCAGGTGGTCAATTTTGATTGAAGATAGTTAGGAAAGTTGATGTTTGAAGCAAAGTATTTGGTGATAATAGTATAGAGTACCATACTCTACTGTCTGCTGATTACTCACTGTGCATATTTTTTAATGAGTTTGTTGCTTGTTTTCGGGATGCAATGTTTAGATATCTTAGTAATAAAAGTACAAAGCATGTCTAAATATATTGATGATAACTTTGGACCCATAAAATCAGCATAACTAAAGTTCAAGGTCATGTAGTAGTACTGAATGATAAAGTTCAATTCTAAAAGAAAAGTTAGACTCTAGTTCTATTTGAATTGAATGTACTGTTTAGGTAATTGCTGGATTGTTGAACATAATATACATATATGTAAACTTTGAGTTAGTTCAAGATCATTTGTTTTGAGTTCGTTAATAATGTAAATGGCGATTTGTTATGCCATTAGTGATATACCCTTTTGATTTTGTAATGAATTGTTAGTTGAAGTATTAGTTGAGTATTTCAGTTCACTTGAATTTGTTATAGATTTTTTCTATTGTAATGTTGTGATCTATTATGGTAGTTATTTTCTGAGAAAATGGTGTGTTGTTGTACAATAAAAAATTGAAGTAGTATTGCAAAAGGCAAACAATATATAGCAATATTGATCAATACATTGATAATCTTAGGAGTTTTAGTTGACGCGGATGTTCAAACAAATACACTAACAAACAGAGATAAGAGGTTTAAGAATGTATATCTTCGAACAATAATGCTCCTGTTGAATGAACTGATATTGTAGTTGTGTGCCATTTCTGTAAGACTAGAACTGAACAGCGACATATTTGACTATATCTTGGCTTGATTATTTGGAATGTCCTACAACATTCAGACCATGTTGTTAATTCATCTGTATGAATTACATTCTTATGATCAATTGTAATGAAATTAAAGCATAGTCATGTAATTGAAAATAATGCATTGAATATTCTAAATTTGAGGTGTACTTGAATGATTCCTGATCTTCTTAAGACCTCAAAAGATAGAACATTTCTTATGAAGTTTGTAATTTTGTTATCTTGTGTAGGAAATACAAAAACCGTAACTTTTGAAGTTGTTTGTGCTCTTGATAATGCAACATATAGTTGTCCATGAGAGAAACACGAATTTCTCAGGTAAACACCAACCTCATTTAATGTTTTCCCTTGAGATTTATTAATCTTCACGGCAAAACTTAGCTTAATAGGGAATGGCTTTCACTAAAACTGAAAAGGAAAATCTGATGAAGTAGCAGGGCGGAGAATTATCCGTGGCAATAACACTTCTTCACCTTTGTATGAACCGGCAACAATTTCACATACAATGAGATTTGGTATGAAATTTTTACATATAAGTCTTATGCCATTGCATAAACCATTGCTTGGATTTAAATTTCGTAGAAGCATAACAAGACGGTTTTCTTCAACACTAACTCATGTGGGCTCAATCCTCCTGAACATAATGTATGCAAAAATTCCAACGGGTAAATGTGGCAGTTGTCATCTATTAATGTGTCGAAACTTTTGTATGTCACACTTTCACCATCAAACTTTTCAATAAAAGATGTGTTTATGGCATTAACTTCATCATTTTTAGGTGTTAATATGGCTTGGTTCAGAAAACATGTTCTGTCAAAGTTATTGTTATTACAATTAGATAATAGCATATGCATAAGGTTTTCAAGTGGTTGAGTAGAATCACTTGCAATACAACGTATATTTTGTGGTAGTTCTAGCAAAGCTTGTTCAGCTTTCTGTAGTTTCCCATCCCCTAAACAAAGTAAGAATTGTGCACATTCTTGGTCTTCTTCAGCGTGCATATTTTCAAATAAATGAAGCCTGGTGAAGCTTGGCCATAGATGAGAAGATACCAAACTTGCTTCAACCGCTTCTTTTTGAGTTTTATGTGGCATTACTGAAAATTGCCTAAAATCTCCACCAAAACCTACTATTTGACCTCCAAAGAGAATCTCAGGTTCACATAGATTGCACAACAAGAAATCTAAAGCATGTATACTTGCTTTGTTTGCCATCGGCGCCTCATCCCATATGATAAGTTTTGTTTCCTTTAACAATGCAGCAAGACTACTTTGTTTTGGGACGTTACATGTAAGAGAAGCATCACGATCTATTGGCAATTTAAGTCTCGAATGTGCTATTCTGCCATTTGGTAGACCGGCAGCAACAATACCTGATGATTTAGTTGGAACCACAACTTTTCACATCTGTCGAATATTATATAAAGCACAATACAAGAATGTTTTTCTTGTTCCACCAGGTGCATCAACTAAAAATGCACCTGGTTGTTTGAGCTTAACTCTTTGCATAATATCTTTATAAGTTATTTTCTGTTCAACATTTAGTTTCTTCCGAGTTTGTATGTATTCTTCTAGTATTAGAGCTACTAGAGCATCACGGATATCACTTGTTGTTCGTAATGTTTCATCTTATGCATCCTTAAGATGCTCCAGTCCTAATTCAGATAAATTTTTACCCATATGATCAAGCAATTACTCACTTTTTCGGCTGTATGAGCTAAAATTTCATTTCCTGATAAGTTGGTGTTGTGACGGAAGTCTTCTGATAAGTGCAGATAGTATTTTTCCCATACATGAGCTGGATTTGCAGGCATATAGAAAATAAATAATGTAACAAATAAACTTCAAAGGGAGTGAGGCATATGTGCTTGTAGTGCCTCATCCATACACTATTCTGGTAGTTCACCTTCTTCAACTACGCCTCGTTTGATGCATTCTTCTTTAAAACTGAAGCAAATGTAACCATTGATAGTCTTTAAATCGTCAAATGAAGTAGGACCACGAACATTCTCTAATAAAAATCGCAAATAATATCTTTGAGGGTCAGATAGATTAACAAATGTCAATCGCCCAACCATAAAACTCTTTTTCCTACCTTTCCAAATTCTTGCTCTATCATCCTACACAAAATGCTAAAGAAATTCAGAATAAAGATATTTTTGACCATCAAGCTTGGATCTGTCGATTTCCAAAAATTAAGTTAATGGGGTTTAAGTACGTCGCATATCAGTTACTACATATTCTAAATTATCATCAGGACCATGATTAATGTTTTATGCCTTAATCACAATGAACTGCTAGTGACATGACTGGTGGTGACATTTCATGTAAGTCAAAGCCAAATTACCTCCAAGCTGCTTCTGGTGGAGAAATATATCTCCCTGATTTTCATTAATTGTCTCTCTATTTTCATGATTTCTAACAGTGAAAGAAATACGATCGTGACCTTTGTAAACATACTTGTAAAGATATTTAATAACTTGAATGGTAGAACAAACCTCAACATTAAAATGACAATCAAATAGAGCTAGCAAGTAAGCATTATATAATCACCCATCGATTATCCATTTCATATCTTTAAATTGCTACCTTTTCACCAGTATTTGTTCATTTATAAATAGGATAACCATCATCATTATTTTTTGTATACACTGAAAAGTATTTAGGAAATTTTTGCTTACAATATGATTTCCCTGCAATTTGTTTCATGCATGGACATTTGGGGTTGGCATCACCACATGGACCATGAATCATGTGGTTGAGCACAGTAGAATGAAAATGAGGATGTGTTGGACTTGGAATTTCTGCAGATACAAATCTATAAAACAGTTCTGGGTATTTGATCTTGCATTACTTCTTTAGAATGATAAGAAAATGCGCATGTAAGACCTGTTTACTACAGCTTAAATTCGGTTCTGTTCAGTTCAGCTCAGTTCAGTTCAGCTCTTCTTTTATTTTGCTACTCATTAATCCTTCATAAAAAACTTTCAGTTCAGTTCAGCTGTTTTCAGCTGAAGTAAACACGCCCGTAGAATACCTCGTTTTTGAAATTCAATGACATATATGAAAGCTGCTACATCACCAAACAAACTCTTTTCAATTATTTCTCTTTTTGCAGCAATTAGTTTAATTTAGCCCTGGATATCCTTGCTATTACATCTGGTCTGTTTTGTGCCAGTTCCCCTTGTCGGAGCTCTGCTTTTATCTCTGGCTATGGATAACATGTCATAGTAGTAAAAATATCAGTCTTTTCAGAATCGTTGCACGAGAGTCATTGCATTTAGATATTTGCAGCGCATACCCTTTGTCCACCAACAAACGGTGGAGGCAATACTATTTGATGTCCAGTATTTTCTCCTTTTACTTCTCCCATCACAATTGCATCAATAAGCCCTTTTGTATAAATCAACACAAATTTTAGGTTGATTATGTCTATAAAAATCCAAACATGTATTCTCTAATTTGATGTACATATCTACTATAAAGTGTAATAGAAGCCTTCCAGTTGCTAAGACGTGATTACCGTTTCGAATTTGCAACATATATACATAGTACTCACGACAAGATATATCCTTATGTGGTTTTTTTTTTTTTTTTGGCAAAGAAGAACCTGAAATCAATTTAAGATGATAGTAAAATGAATGAAACTGAAATTTAAAGGAATTTGGTATGACAGTAAAAAGAATGAAACTGATATTTTAATCTGAGTAAGAATTTTAATTAAACATAACAAACTGACGTGCAGTTTCTTGTCTAATAAAATCATCAACATACATAGAATAGTGTACAAGTCTTGTGTCAACAGCATCATTTAGTTTGCTCTTTTCGGGAAACCTAGGAATTCCAGGATGCCAACCACTTTCACCATAAGGAAATAGAAGAGGATATTGCAAAGGGTCATAACATCCAGAGTAATGTTATATTACGTGAGAAGAATCTGAATTTCCTAAGACAATACTGAAATGGCCATTATACTCATCTCCCACAGCATGATCAGCCCATATGGCAGCTACTTTATCAGATGTGGGTGCATTATAAACTCGCACATCATTTAAAGCATTGGTGTTAATTAATGCGTATGCATGTATCTTGATTGATTGGTAAGTCTTTCATGCATTTGAAAAATTGAGCATATGGATTATTAAGCATAATGTTCATCAAAATTGAAATTACATTAGGTCGCAAATTATCAAAACAACTTGATCTCAACGAAAGTTCTATGTAAGAGTCAAAAAAGTAAAGTTGTAGATATTTAGGACATTCATCAGTTGGAATAAGATCTGGCAAGAAATGGTAAATCTGTCCATGTAACCGAAACAAATAAATTCCTCTGTGTGTTTTACAGTCAATTTTCCCACCCAAGCTACTAAAAGCAAAGAAATTGTTATAGTTTCGAGAATGAGAACGAAAATGTTCTACGAGTTCATATTTTGAAGTGTATAGATATAATAGTTCATTAGAAAAGTATTGAAACTGATCTTGACTTCACCACTCGAGTAGAAGAAACCAGGAGGTTCATATTGGAACTTTTTTGTTCTACAAAATTGATAAAGATTTGGAGAAGATAGTATGTGGGAAGCAGTTGGAATAAGATTCCATGCGCGCAATAGCTTCTGAAACTGCAATCAAATTTAAATTGAGCTTTCATACATGTAAATAACTAATATTCACTTTTCAAAGATTATTACTTTGAGGTACCTGAAAATTACCTGGTTCTTTGGTACATGAGTGCTTTTTCTCTGTATGTCACATTCCATTGTAAAGTTACTTGACATTTCAGATGAAGGCATGCATGCATGAAGCTCATCAAATAATGAAGTAAATATTCTTTTTGGTTCTGAATGCTGTTCATCAATTACAAAATCAGATGTGACTTCATACATGGGACTTAATCTTCGCATTTCATGAGTTACAATATCAGATGTATGCTACATTTTGATCTGTGTGTATTATGCTGATAGATATACAGGAACATTCCATAATAGTTAGTAATGTGTATCATAGTTTACTACTTGTACAAAATAGAATACTGAGAGTTTTACGAAGGAAGCTAATTGCATATAAAATTCAAACATCAGTTTCACATTCTTATCATAATAACAAAGCCTTTTTTTATTAATTTTTTAAGAGTTTTACATAATTAGTCAATACAATACAATTGCAATCATAACCTACAAGATACCTATTAGCAATTACATAGTAATTGACCGTGAAAGTTCTAAGTAATAGGCAATTTTAGTCTAGACATCATAGTTATATATAGTATCACCAAGCTAACTATATTCTATTGTGTTTCAAATACACCTCACCAGATGCTTATGAAAACACAACAAATCACCATTTATATAATAGTGAGAAACACAAACTATTGTCCTATTTTTTTGACTTGTTGCAAAGACTACACTACATGAAAAGGCTAGCTATGATCATAAGGAACCAACATATCACTAGTGATAAGATAATCACTAATCTTTTGGCTTTTAAAACTGTTTCTAATTCATCTAGTACTAATTCGCGTTTGACAACAGCTGAGAAAGAATGGCTTGGTTGTCTAGGAACTGGTTTTTTAGAAGCTTTTGGAGGATATTTAAGGTGAAGAATTTTACTCTGAAGTGATCTTAGCGTAATAGCATCTTGTTCCACCACAGTAGGAGTGACATTTATCTCTTCATGAAGACCTAGAACACACTCCTTTACATTGATGTATTTTATGCGTGCTAAAGCAGTCGCTTCAACATTTGTAGCCAAATGATAGTTGATATCTTCAATTTCAAATTGATACTTTGTCATTATAAAATCAATCACTCTTTTGGCTAATGTTTGCTTAGAAGTTTCAACATCTGCAGATATGTGTGCTACAATAAACCAAGAAGACTTATTTGTATTTTCAATCGATCCACCTGACTTGGAAATGGAAACCCCTTCATTTACCTTTGAAGTATCAATGGGTATCATTGGAATGTGTAACATATCTACCAATTTGCGTAACATCTTGACAAAATCAATATAAATTGTCTTGTAACTATAATCAAGTCCTCTTACTTGATCAAAATCAAATGAAGTTAGAGAACCAGTATTTTTTATCAATGCCCTATAATGTTTTTTGTTCGAACTGATATAGCTACTCACAATTATCATTTGGAACACGTGCCTCCAAGTTAAAGTCGAACACCTTCAACTTATGTATATCAACAAGGAAAATACCCATGCGTCGAGCTACAAAATCACAGGATTGCTCAAATGTATCCTTCTTATCACCAACAATAGCGCAGCCAAATTCACATTGAGGAAGAGTGATTGCAACCTCGGCTACTTCTCTGATAACATCATAGTAGCCATATACTGGTTTTGCATACCCAAGCGCATCACAAATATCCTCCAAAACTACCCGAAAATTAACAGGAATGATAGTTGGTGCCCCTGCCATAGCCGTTCTACCAAAACTAACAAGTGAGTCACTAGTGGAAAAAATGTCATCCCATAGGTAACGGGTAGACCAAAGGCAAGTAACCTTTAAGTTTTATCTTACAGGCTGTGAAAAAGCCGTAACCTTAAACCCACTTTATCTAACGGGCTAAGTATAGCCCGTAATCTAAAGTTTTTTAAATAACGGGCTAAATATAGCCTGTAACCTAAAAATGTTTTAAGTAACGGGCCATGAAGTGCATGTTACCTAAACTTTGAGTGTTTTTATCACATTTCTTCAACTGAAATCTGATTATCCATTTATTTATCCTCTCAAAACTTCATCTCTCATCTCCACTTCGTATCTCCATCTCCATCTCTCAACTCTCATCTCCACTTTATATCTCTATCTTCATCTCTCAACTCTTATATCCACTTCGTATCTCTATCTCGCATCTCATGCCATCCCAAATTTTTTGAAACCTAAACTCCGAATAAAAACCCCCAACTCCACCATGAATTCGAAACCCTAAATCGACTTAGGGGAATTGGATGTTGATGTTTGAATTTTATTGAATTGATGGTGGTGGATTTGGCGTTTCGATGAGGTGATTATGTTTATGATTGCAGGTTTTTTTTCTTTTTTAATTTTCTGTTTTTCGAATTTTTGTTAAACTCGTAACAAAAGGATTTTTTGTGTTTAATCTCTGGCTTTTTAATTGATGTTGTTATTCGTTTTTTTAGTTATTCAATTAGCATATTGTTTTCGGCATTATGAGAAAAAAAAAATTGTTTTTTTTTTTTTTATTAAAATCTGAAGTTATGATTTTGTTACACTAAATTAAGTTTTCATTTTATGAGTTTGGGTTTTCTAGGGTTTGATTTGATGAATTGGGGTTTCTTGATTGTTTAAATTTTGTGTTGATTTTATAGTTGCAATATCAACACTTCCCCTGTTGTCTCACACCAATCCACAAACAGATTCATCACCAGATTTCTATACTGTATGTGTAGTTGAAAAATAGGTGGGAATATTATATCTCCCCTAGACCCATAAAGCTCAGTTTACTGTGGGATATTGCCATCTGTATGCAATAGCTCTTGTGTGCTTCTTTTCTTCACTACATCACTCGTTTTAGTTTTCAGCTTTTTTTAATTTTGGTGTTGATTTAATGAATGTTTTTAGCATTTTTGATTTTTCTAGTTATTTTGGTGAATGTGGTTTCATGATTATTTGCAACAAATGTAACTTTGCGCTCGGGTGTCCGAATGATACAATTTTTTTTAAATTGGTTATTTTTTCGAGCTCTACGCCGTGGCAAATTCCCGAAGGGGATTTGGCCCATTATTTTTTCCAAAATAGCCTTCTAGCACCCTTATTTTAGAAAAAAATGCTATATTCAATTACTTTGTAGAATTTGATCCATTAACAAGCTCAATAACAACGTAAAATCACTCAATGGGGGTATTATTTGTTCTTCTTACTTCATTTTCAATTGTATTTCCATCAAAATTTTGATCCATTGAACTGTTCTTGACTGCTTATGCCGCGTTGTGGGTGATTTTGTTCTTTAGATGACGTCAAATCTACTGAAATCTCTGATAGAAACTGTATATTAGTGAAATTAAAATTTATGTTGTTTGTCTTCACTTTTTATTGATGATTGCTTCACCATAGGGCTCTTTTACTCTCTTTTATGGTTAGTGGTAATGGAGAGGGGTATATCAATAGGCAAGTAAGCACTTTAGATGTGACAGATGAGATTGCATTATGTTTTACTCATTGGTGTGGTTCCTAAATGCTAAGTTGCAAGATTTGTATTGTGGAATTACTTTCAAATTCGCATGTCTCTAATTGTCGTGCTGGATGTTTTATGTTTCTTGCTTATGGAAATAGTTGTCTGATTAATGCAGTTATATTCAGGCTTTGGCACATAGGTTTTGCAGTCTATACTTATCGAGTGTTCAATGGCACCTGGATGTTTAAGTGTAATGCTAATTGTTTGGCACATCAGGTATTGTGGTAGCTAGAAGTAGTCTCATATGAGGGTAACATCATCTATGCTTTGTATCTGCAGGATTTTCTTTTAGGTGAATGGCTCTGTGTTTATTGTTCGTGCAAAATTTGTGGCGTGGGTGGTGAATATGCAAATGAAGAAGTTGATTGCGATGCGGTCTCCTCACAATTGGTTGCTTGCAATTTGTGCGAGGAGAAATGTAATGAATTACTGTTATTGACATAATTGTGTTCTCTACTGTAGATCACAAATCATGAAACGCTGAATCTAGGAGAAACATGTGCGTGACTTGTCAAATTTGATGGGGATCTGTTAATAGCCAAGTTTTGTTTGGCTGATAGGTTTTTTCAATGCTTGCAATTTCTGTAGAATGATTTACTTTATTGTAGGGTGTGACTATTCTGAATTGTTTGAGACTCAGTTTTGAGCATGGTTTATTTGTTCTTCTAACAAAACTGTTGATAATTGCCCTTAAAAATAACAACTAAGTTGATTCCACAGACTTTTCTTTTGCCCATTATCTTACGTTGAACTGTTGTGGTTTTAAGTAATTGAGAGAAGGTCTTTCAGTCTTACAAATTCTGGGCTTTGGAATTACATATCATAAGATTAACGTGATTTCTACAGAAATTTAGATGTTTTTGGTCCTGCTTTACTGATAAATGTTCATACTATGAACTTTATTTTTCCTGATGTTTCACAAAAATAATTCCAACTTCTTTGTCTGTAGATACATGAAAAGATAGAGAGTCTTCTTGGAACAAAATGTGATTTGGGAGATGGATTTCCGTACACTCTACTTCAACGATTGGACCTTGAAGCAGATTCTATAACCCCTGAAGCTCAAAAGGTTCAAGACCATTCTAAATTGGTTGTGGGACTTTCTGTTATGGTAGAATGTTTTTTTCCTATTATTGATCTTTGGTAATTTTGAATATTTGTGTTTAAGTTATGAGTAGTTTTAGAGTTATAGTTTGAAATTAAACCATGGAGATTTTCTGATTTATGCTATTGCTTTATATTGATTCGTATGTACGAAAACACTAGTAATTGTATTTTTATTTGTTGGTTTGTAATGATAAATTTATGTTTTGGTAGAAATTTTGCATTGGCCTATTTTGTAGGTTTTTGGTGGATTTTTGTTTCTTTTTTCCGTAGTGGTGATGGGAGCTTGGACGAGGTAGTGGTGGAGAGTTAAGGGTGGTGACAGGTGGTATTGGAGTTAGTGATGTTGTTGCTATCAATTATTTTTTTAAAATAAATTTAAGTATAAGTAACGGGCATAGATAAATCAAGGTGTTACTTTATCCCGTTTATGTAACGGACTTCAAACAAAGCGTTACTTATAGCCCACTTTAGGTAACGGGCTTCTAGTAAAAGGCATTGCCTATAACCCACTTTAGGTAACGGACAATGATGAATGACAGTTACCTAAAGTTAGGTTTTAGATTACGGTCATTTTGAAGCCCGTAACCTAAAGTTCTGTTTTAGGTTACGCTCATGGCCCGTAACCTAAACTTATATGCGACGCACTATAGCTTACGAACAAAACCGTAACCTATAGTTACTTTGGCTCGTAACCTATAGCAGTTTTTCCATTAGTGAGTAATGAATTTTAAAACATATTTATAAGTTTAAACCTACAACTGAGAGTATACTTAATGACTCCAGTTTATTTTATAATGCAGAAGCATAATTTCAATTTTATGATCATATACATGATATAGTAAAACCAATCATTTTGTATTAATAATTACATGATCAACATCTAATCACATAAAATCATTGAAGAGTAACATTATGATTACTTATATAAACAAGGAATATTAGTAAATTCAATATTAAATCATCATATACATTTTTTGCTCCATTTTGTATCAAAATAAAGCATAATTAGTTCATACAAATCCTAAAATTTACTTAATAGTTCTTCAAATAAATCAAGCAAACATAATTGTGCAAAGTAAACACTATTATAGATGATTTTCAGTAGTATTTCAATACTGTGACCTATCAAATTCGAAAAGATGACACATGGTTTTTTGAAGCCAAATGAATCCAAACTCAAAACAAACAAACAATGAAATAATAACAGTTATTGAAGCTATAGGTAAACAAAATGACATGCATTCTACATATTTAAATTGTCTAAAGGTAACAATAAAATTAAAACACTTAAATTTATTCAGAAACTTAAATTTGATCCTTGAACTTAAATTTGATAACATACCATGTAACACCTTGGAATTTCCTAATTCTCTTGATTTTTTGGAAAATATTATAATATAAATAAAGAATAATAATTATAAAACTTTTAATTAACTAGGAAAAACCAAAATATTTCCGCCACCGTGATAACTGCTAAGGCTTTTATTAAAGTACTACAGCGGAAGTCTTTCAAAACCAAAACCAAATTAAAACTACAAAGTAAAACTTAAAAATAACTCAAAACAAACCAAAAGAAAATCAAAATAAAACTTAATTACACTTCAAAACCATCTTAATGGCCCTTCAAAACCAAATAAACTTTAAACCTCAAAACAAAAGTCAAGATCACAATAATAAATAACTAACAAGTCCACAAAGCATTAAATTAAGAAAACTATGATGCAAACACTCTCACTCCAGCCCACCATGATTGTCTTATGCCTAGTTAATACCTGTAGCTTTCTCTTATTCTAGACAACTACTCGCCACCAAGTGGGCCAAGTCCAAGACAAGGACATGCACACATAACAGACAAATAAGAAAGCTGAGTACATAAATACCAAAGATTATGCAAAACATGAATAATTATAATAAAAGTATCACAAACATAGTTCTTACCGTTGACTACTCTTCACATGTGCATAGACTCAACTCAAATAAAATTATTTATTATATTTAAACTTTGGATTTTGCATCGAACGAGTTTCCTTTCCTTTAAAATCGCCCTATTGGGCACCAACTTGAGAGCAACTCTAAGAAGGTATTACCTATGTCACATAAAGTGACGGAATTCCAGCATACTAAAAATATAAAAGAGAACAACGTCTTGTACCCCGATTAGAAGTCATGGATCATTGTTCCATACGACTCCCCCCATTGTTCATACTCAAGATATATACGTCCCAAGAACTTTGGTGCGAATCCTTTTTCACTTTACGTGATTAACCGATTTAACAATATTATGACTCACACATAACAACATACATAAACACGCATATCAACAATCAAACCATATTAATTATCTTTGATTTAAATTGATACTAAAAATAATTCTGTGTGTCCTATAATTAAACTAAACTTCATTTACCACACATTAACTATGAGTGGCTAACTAATTACCTTTTTCTTGATCACAAATTAAACTGTGAGTGGCAACATGTATATAAATATTTGCTCATTAACTTCTAATAATTATGTGAATAAAAATTCACAAACTACCTTTCTTGTTGATTAAGTAACTAATCAACTTAAACAACTTATTTCCTTCTTTATAAAACTATTGGCCAACTTTAAATAATTTTAACATTCCAGTTACTCAAGATAATTAATAATGTGACAAAGGTGGAATGTCAAAACAACATGACGATTAAACTTTTATACTAGCATACTTTTCAAGCAAGTCAACTAAGCAACAATTCATATACACGTTTATAACATGTAACATTATCAACCAAGCATGAAATCTACTTTTACTTCGCATTTAGTACTTACGTACCTTGTATTGTAGTGGTGAACCGCCGCAACTTCTACAAATCAACTAACTCGAAGTCTCCTACATAGAGGAAATCGAATCTAAATTAAAACCTTACTAATTAACTAACTTCTACAACAACTCTAAACTAACTTTCTGTGTTGGAATCTTGCCCAAAACGTTCCCTATAAGGTCTCTATTCAATTCCATACTTTATTTTAATTTTTTTCATTGCCAAATACTTGATTTTCGATAATTTTCCAAAAATTGTAGCTTTGTAAAACTTCTTAAAATCACTTCAAACCCTTCTAAATATCATATTTTGATCATAAAACACTATAGTCATGTCTTAAGATCACCTACAATATTTAGATGCATTAAAAATAATTATGACTACTTATTTCATGTGTTACTATTTTTATTGTGCATGAACACGTGTTAATAAAAATTCACATCTTTATTTATTTATTCAAAACTCATCTAAACATCATAAATCAAGCATAAAACTCTTTTACCATCTATTATCATCATCATACATCTAATCTACGCTTTAAATTAATTTTTCATGAAGTCAAACATGTTCATAATATTTTTACTCTTATTTTTCATGATTATAAAAATTGTACAGCAACAATAACCATCTTTAAAACCCTTTAAAATCAATCTAAACTTCATAAAAATCATCACAAATTCATACTACAACAATTCATGATCATAAAAATTGAAGTTTAAATCATTAAAAACCATAAAACCATGAATATCATAATTTCATAAACCCTAATTTAAAATTTCATGATCAACTTTATAAATTCGTACTTTAAACATAATCATAACTTTATAAAACATAATTAAAACCATAAAAGCATGATCAAACATAATTATAAACATGAATTTTGCAAGATTGAATTAACAAGAAAATAATAGAGAATCCTTTTTTAAAGGACTCGGAGGAGAGGTGGCGCAAGGTGGCGTGGCTGTCGGGGGGGGGGGGGGGGGGGGGNGGGGGGGGGGGGGGGGGGGGGGGGCGCCGGCGAGAGGAGCTCCGAAGAAGGGGGGAAAGCGACGGAGAAGAAGACCGACGAAGGAGGAAGAACGAGCTCAAGTTTTTTTTTGTATTTTCAGAAATTTTTCAAATTTTTTTTCGAAATTACTTTTTTTCTCTCTCAAAATTTTTTTTTAAATCTTAAATATCTAGATTATAAAATAAATCTGAAATTTTGGGTTTTAAGGGATATTTATAGGCCCCAAAGTATGATTTGGTGCAGTTACCTAAACACCCTTAATATTTGAAATTACTTTTGTGCCTTTGTTTTAAAACAATGTAGGAAACTCTAAAAATTCTATTTTATTAGAAACTTTTCAAAATATTTAATAAAACTTAAAGTGTTATAAAATATTATTATTATTTTATGGATGTCCATTATACCCCTTAGGTTTGATCTAGAATATTCTGGATACTAGGATTTATTCTACAAGAAACCCTTAATGCTTGTATATATATATATATATTGGTACTGAATAAGAAAATAGATCTATTCTCCTCCCCACAAACACTCTCTACTAAAACCCTAGTTTATAACACGTTATCAGCACGATTCTTTACCAAAAAAAAAATATATATATATATATATATATTTTTTTTTTGGAGGAAGAAAATTAACTTAACAAGTTATTGTTAACTCGTAGAGGTATGTAGCCCTTACTTTGTTATGACTCAATTTACACCGATTTATTGATCAATTTTGTGCTACTTTACTATTTTCATTTTTATATATATACTTTTTATAGTTTATAGTAGTTTACTATGACATTGTTGATTCTGCTTGAATTGTTTTATACGGATTCTATTTTAATTATTTTGTATTGACTATTGAGCATTAGTGTTAAGATGATGACATGACTTTGTGGTTATTTGTTAAATAAAGTTGGCCTCTTGGTTTTGAGGTATGATATTTGATCTATTCATGTTTCTTGATTGTATGTGCACTTCTTGTTTTATATTCTGTATTTCACTTTCCGTCGTTTTAAATTTAATGCTACACATTCAGTCATTCACTGATTTAATACAACACATTCAGTCATTCACCTTTTTGTTTAATGGATTTATTTGAAAAGGATACTCAAGTCTCTCAAATTTTAAGGCCTAATTAATGTTGTATATGAGTTTATGCTTATAGTACGTAAGCCACAAAAGCAATGACTTACGATTATAGTTTAATTATATTCTGTATGTGCTCGTAAGCCACAAAATTATGGATTTATTTTGTATGTGCTCGTTTTCACTTTTGACTTACGATTATAGTTTGATGATTTATGGTTTTAGATCTGTTTTATTTGTATTCATAATCGCAAATTTAGTCTTGGAATCTTGGCAGCATGTTTGATAAAGTTATATACTCCGTAAAAAAAANCAAAAAAAAAAAATAAAAAAAAAAATAATTAATTATTAGATCCCACTTATGGTTGTCAATGATTTATAGAATAGTAGAGTATTGACTATATTTTCCACGTTTAGTCATTTATTTTTTGTTTCACTTTTCACAATACAAATCATATTCTACTCCATGTCATAGTCTTTGCAATATCTTGTCTCCTTCAAAATAATTTGTTTTGTTTACTTTGAATATTTATTTAAGAAGTTATGCCTGTAGGCTTCGGCTTAAGTAAATTTGTTTAATTATTGCATATCCATAAGATTAGTTCATCTACTTCGTTACGACAATTAATTATAATTCTCGGGTTAGTTTTGATTTTGAGCAGTTATTTGATGTTATATATAATTAGTTATTTGCTTATTCTAATGAACATGAAGTCAGTTTAGTTTTTGCCCTTTTATTGATTCACTCACAATGTATTAATGAATTAAGGAGTAAATTATATCTTAGTTTGGTTGTTGTATTCAAAACATGAATCTTTAATGTTGTGGACTTATAATACCAAAGTTGTATACAACGGTGAACAATTTAATTATGTATAAATCCCATCACTATTAAAATTTGCAATAAAATTTTAATATAGTGAATCATGTCAAACATAGCAAAACTTGAATTTACTGCCCTTGATATTATTGGAAAGAATTATTTGTCTTGGGTATTGGATGCTGAAATTCATCTAGATGCAAAAGGTCTTGGAAAAACTATCAAAGCAGGAAATCAAGAAAACAGTCAAGACAAAGCTAAAGCTATGATATTCCTTCGCCATCACCTTCATGAGGCCCTTAAGACTGAATATTTAACTGTGAAAGACCCAATGGTGCTTTGGAATAATTTAAAGGAAAGGTACGACCACCAGAAAAATGTTATCCTCCCTCAAGCTCGT
Organism: Suaeda aralocaspica; assembly: GCA_016808085.1. Classification (NCBI taxonomy): domain Eukaryota; kingdom Viridiplantae; phylum Streptophyta; class Magnoliopsida; order Caryophyllales; family Amaranthaceae; genus Suaeda; species Suaeda aralocaspica. The sequence goes on along the minus strand of PYUH01000580.1, from coordinate 130,368 downwards.
TATGAATGGCTTAATTTAAGATTACAAGATTTTAAATCAGTAAGTGAGTATAACTCAGCCATGTTTAGAATCACTTCTAAACTGAAATTATGTGGAGAAAAAATAACTGATGAGGATATGTTGGAAAAGACATATACCACTTTTCACAAGGATAATCTCTTATTGAGTAAACAATATCGTGAAAAGGGCTTTAAAAAATATTCTGAATTGATATCTTGTCTTCTAGTGGCTGAACAAAATGATGAGCTTTTATTGAAAATTCATGAATCACGGCCAACTGGCTCTACTGCATTCCCTGAAGTGAATGCTGCATCCCACAATGGGATACGAATTAACAATAGAGGCCCTGCCAGCAGCAGTGGTCGAGGTCGTGGTGGAAGTCATGGCCGCAGAAGAGGTCGTGGATATTATAGAGGTAGAGGTGGTCATTTCAAAAACTCATATTCTCACCGGAAGTGGGATAATGAGGATGGTAGTAAAAAGCATGAGAAGGCTAAAAGTGAGACTATGTGCTACCGTTGTGGAGGAAAGGGCCACTGGTCTCGTATATGTCGTACACCAAAGCATCTTGTTGACCTTTATCAGCAGTCTCTGAAAAAGAAAGGAAAGAAAGTGGAGACTAACTTGGTATACGAAGATGGCGAAGGTGATTTTGATAATGGTGATACAACACACCTGGAGGTTGCAGATTTCTTCACCACCCCTGAAGGGAATAATTAAGTCAATAATAATTATGTCTATTAACAAATAAAGATTTAGTAGTTTACATTCATAATTTAGGTAGAATAATTTATGTTATTTACTTTGGCTTTGTTATTTTATGCATGAACTTGATAGTTTAATAGTTTGTTTTGTGCTTTAAGACTTTGTTACTTTAATCTTATTTTAGTTACTTTGAATATTTGGATATTTTAGGATATGTTATTTACTTTCTATTATTTTATTTGAAGAACATGAATGCTCTCCAAGCTCAATTAACAATAAATGGTGAAGAAATATGTCTAGCTGATAGTGCAACTACTCATACAATACTTAAAAATAAGAGATATTTTTCTCAATTGATGATGAATAATATAAGTGTGAATACTATATCCGGTAGTGCAAACATTATTGAAGGCTCCGGAAGAGCAACTATATTGATGCCTATGGGAACAAAATTCGAAATTGTTGATGCTTTGTACTCCCCTAAGTCTCAAAGAAATTTATTGAGTTTTAAAGATATCCGTCAAAACGGATACCATATTGAGACAATAAGTGAAGGAAATAATGAATTCCTTCAAATTACGAGTATAACCCAAGGCACTAAGCAGGTTTTGGAGAGATTATCTGCACTCTCCACTGGCTTGTACTACACAAAGATTAATGTTATTGAGACATATGCTATTGTAAACCAGAAGTTTACAGATAGCTTTATAGTTTGGCATGACCGGTTAGGCCATCCCGGTTCATCAATGATGCGAAAAATAATTGAAAATTCACATGGACATTCTTTGAAGAGCCAGCAGATTCTTCAAAATGATTATTCTTGTGCTGCTTGCTCCCAAGGTAAGTTGATCATTCGGCCATCACCAGCGAAAATAAATTATGAATCTATTTCTTTCCTTGAACGTATACAAGGAGACATATGTGGACCAATACATCCACCATGTGGACCATTTAGATATTTTATGGTTTTAATCGATGCATCGACTAGATGGTCACATGTGTCCTTACTATCAACCCGCAACCTGGCGTTTGCGAGGTTACTTGCTCAATTGATAAGATTACGAGCACAATTTCCAGATTTTCCTATTAAGAATATACGTCTGGATAATGCTGGTGAATTTACTTCAAAGGCTTTTAATGATTATTGTATGGCTATTGGAATAAATGTTGAACATCCTGTAGCACATGTTCATACACAAAATGGTCTTGCAGAATCACTAATTAAACGTCTTCAGTTGATTGCTAGACCATTACTTATGAAGTCGGATCTACCGATTTCTACTTGGGGACATGCTATTTTACATGCTGCAGCACTAATTCGCATCAGGCCAACCAGTAAACATAAATTCTCCCCATCACAATTGGTTTGTGGTCAGGAACCAGATATTTCCCATCTAAGAACTTTTGGATGTGCTGTGTATGTTCCAATTGCTCCACCACAACGCTCTAAGATGGGTCCTCAAAGGAGGCTGGGCATATATGTCGGGTTTGAATCCCCATCAATAATTAGATACCTAGAGCCATTAACAGGTGATCTATTTACTGCTCGTTTTGCAGATTGTCACTTTAACGAGTTGGTTTTCCCAGCATTAGGGGGAGAGAACAAGCAGCTGGAAAGTGAAATTAGTTGGAATGAATCATCATTAAACCACCTTGATCCTCGCACTAAACAATGTGAATTGGAAGTCCAAAAGATAATTAATTTACAAAGCTTAGCAAATCAATTGCCAGACGCATTTACTGACCTAAATAGAGTAACTAAGTCACATATACCAGCTGTAAATGCTCCTATCAAGATTGATGTCCCTGAAGGACAATCTCATGAGTCTAAGGCACGCCTGAAGCGTGGTAGACCAGTAGGTTCCAAAGATAAGAATCCTCGGAAAAGAAAAGGAGCAATGATAAGTAATGGCCAGATTGAGGAAGCAATAAATGAAGGATCTCCAGAAGAGACCATAGACATGACAAATGATAGTGTTCTAGAAGAACCTCAGGTACCTGAAAATGAAGAGATCTCAACAGATTATGTCATGTCTAGAATAACTTGGAACCGAAATGAAATCGACGTCGATGATGTGTTTGCATATAATGTAGCACTTGATGTTATGAATGAAAAAGAGGATCATGAGCCTAAGTCCATTGAAGAATGTAGGAAAAGAGATGATTGGCCAAAATGGAAAGAAGCAATTGATGCAGAATTGAAATCACTTGCAAAGAGAGAAGTATTTGGGCCAGTAGTTCGTATACCTGAAGGTGTAAAACCAGTGGGATATAAATGGGTCTTTGTGCGGAAAAGAAATGAAAAGGGTGAAATTGTGAGACACAAAGCACGTTTAGTTGCACAAGGATTCTCACAAAGACCTGGTATTGATTTTGAGGAGACATATTCTCCTGTGGTGGATGCAACTACTTTCAGATTCTTAATTAGTCTGGCAGTAAGACATGGACTTGATTTACGACTAATGGATGTTGTAACAGCTTACTTATACGGCCCACTTGATAGTGATATATACATGAAACTCCCGGAAGGTTTCAAGTTGCCTGAAGCAACTGGTTCGCGTTCTCGAGAACAACATTGTATTAAGTTAAATAGATCCCTTTATGGATTGAAACAATCAGGGCGTATGTGGTACAATCGCCTTAGTGAATATTTGTTGAAAGAAAATTATAAAAATGACCCTATTAGCCCTTGTATTTTCATAAAGAAATTCGGGTCAGGTTTTGTGATTATTGCTGTCTATGTTGATGATTTGAATATCATTGGAACTCCAGAAGAGATTTCAATAACAGTGGAATACTTGAAAAAAGAGTTTGAAATGAAAGATCTTGGTAAGACAAAATTTTGTTTAGGGCTACAAATTGAGCACCTAAAAGAAGGAATCCTTGTGCATCAAACTACATACACAGAGAAGGTGCTCAGAAGATTTTATATGGATAAAGCACATCCGTTAACTAGCCCAATGGTTGTAAGATCACTAGATGTTGATAAAGATCCTTTTCGCCCTCGGGAAAATGATGAAGAGATTCTTGGTCCTGAAGTACCATATCTAAGTGCAATAGGAGCATTGATGTACCTTGCTAGTCACACAAGACCCGACATATCATTCTCTATCAATCTATTAGCAAGGTTTAGCTCATGTCCTACCCGAAGGCATTGGAATGGGGTTAAGCATATATTTCGCTATCTACAAGGTACGAAAGATAAAGGTTTGTTCTTTTCTAACACCTCCAAAGAAGAATTAGTTGGTTTTGCAGATGCAGGGTATTTATCAGATCCTCATGTTGCTCGATCACAAACTGGATATGTATTTACATATGGTGGTACCGCAATCTCTTGGCGTTCCATGAAACAAACCATTGCTGCTACTTCTTCTAATCATGCAGAAATTTTAGCAATTCATGAGGCTAGTCGAGAATGTGTATGGCTAAGGTCTCTAATTCAGCACATACAAGAAGATTGTGGTCGTTTATGTGGAAAACAAGCTCCGACTACATTATATGAAGACAATGCAGCCTGTATTGCACAACTCAAGGAAGGGTACATTAAAGGTGACAGGACGAAGCATATTTCGCCAAAGTTTTTCTTCACCCATGACCTTCAGAAGAATGGTGAGATTAGTGTCCAACAGATTCGTTCAAGTGAAAATTTAGCAGATCTATTTACCAAGGCGCTTCCTACTGCTACATTCAAGAAATTAGTTCATCAAATCGGGTTGCGTCATCTCAAGGATCTCAACGGATGATATCATGAGGGGGAGTCAATGCGCGCTGTACTCTTTTTCCCTTAGCTATGGTTTTTCCCACTGGGTTTTCCTGTTAAGGTTTTTAATGAGGCAGCATTGCACATGCGCATTATAAAATGATGTATATTTGCTTTATAATGGACATCCAAGGGGGAGTGTTATAAAATATTATTATTATTTTATGGATGTCCATTATACCCCTTAGGTATGATCTAGAATATTCTGGATACTAAGATTTATTCTACAAGAAACCCTTAATTCTTGTATATATATATATATTGGTACTGAATAAGAAAATAGATCTATTCTCCTCCCCACAAACACTCTCTACTAAAACCCTAGTTTATAACATAAAGTAACATGAAATATAATTTATAAACATAAAATAATTACCTTTATTAAAATTTATTTAAATTTCCTTTCTTTAATATTTTTATTGAACATAATTTTTCAATAAAATACTAAAAATAAACGTATAAAATACGAATTTAACTCCTTAAAATACGTAAAAATATGGGGTATTACATACCAGGTTAGGTGACTTAACAAAGTTGCTAGAAAAAGCTTATGAAATAACTGCTTATGTTTGAGGCAGAGCTGATACAATAGATTGTATTTGAGTGCCTCTATACATAGATAGAATGACCTAAATAAGTACAAAAGATTATGTTGTGTTCGAATGCCTTAAAATTTGAATACATATTCAAATACACCTAGTCAAACACTATAATCAAAGACTTAATCCTACTCAACCTCATTTCCATGAAATTCAATTTCTGTTTGATGTGTCTAATATTTATATTATTTTTCTGTCCAATTCCCTAATGACTTATGGACTAACCAGTCTCATTTGAGAAAAATTTGATGCTAATGGTGTTCTGTTAATGTTTTGTGTGGTTTTGTACAGTTTTGTAGGAAACGACCAATTTTCGGTTGATTGTACTACATAATTTCGGCACTTGAGAGATAAAGATCACTTATGAGAATTCAGAGAATGATTGGAGACATTTTACAACTCATTGGAACAAATTTGATGTCTTACATGATAAGTTGGAGATATATTAGAAGTAAAAGTGAAGAATTAAGAAGTTTAGAAGTGAAGTTTTTTACCACTGTCATCTATTTTGGTCATATCTCACAATCTATACATTGGATTGATCTGATTCTTGTTGAATTGGAAATTAGACTCAAAGATCTTTCCAACGATAGGTCATGCGCCCCGTGGAACGTCCTGAATCAAAAGTTATAGCAATTTCAAATGAACTTGAAATTTCAGAAGCTACAATTTCATAATGCGGGCGCAGGAGGCCCGGTTTTGGCCTTTTGTGGGCTACGGGCGCAGGAGGCCCTGTTTTGGCCTTTTTGCTGGAATTTGCGATTTTGTGCGGATTCAATTATTTTAAAAGCTCATGAAACATTACTTAAGGGTACGACTTCCTAGGCTCGTCCACACAACTTTACATTATATTCTGTAATTTTAGAATCCTAATTACTCCTTAATCACTTTCTCTCTCTAAATTAGATTAGATTAGTTTGTTAAACACTTTCAATCAATTCAAGCTTTTATTTGGTAATTTTTTTCCTTTATCTTTTCTTTCTTTCTAGTTTTATTATTTTAGTTTTGTTTCTTAGTTTTGATTATTGTTTTGTTTATATTGATTAGTTTTAGTTTCTTAATTAATTCTTGATTAATAATTTTTTAGTTATTATTCTTATTTGTTTATGATCATGAATTTAACTTTGTTTATTGTTTTACTTTTTATAATTATGAGTGAGTAATTTATTTTCTAGGGTTTTAGAGGATCCAGGAACTCATTAATGGACTAGTTTAATATTAATCGATTAATTCCTGACTAGTAATTAAATTCCTATTATTGATTTCTATTAATTGCAATTAAATTGTGGCCAGATTTAGTTGTGAATTAGGTAATTGTCGAAATCGAGGCCGAGAGGTAAGATTACCACAATAACACCACTGAATAATAGGCAAAACGAGTTTATGCAAGCGCGAGCCGGTAAAGGAGTTTTGAGGGAGTCTAAGTTCGAGAGAATTAGTGTGCCCTAATTTAATGAAATTTAGTGAATTAATTAATTTTTTATTTTATGAATTTATTGATTGTTCTTGGTGAACCGATTGGCCTAGGTTTTTATAAATTGTGTTTAAATTTGTATTTTTCGTTGTTTCTTTTAATTGTTAGTCAATTAGCTATGAAATTCAACAAAGACCCCTTACGCAGTTTTTACTTTTTAGAACTAATAGAATTTAGGGGTTTTCTAAGGTGTACCCATAGGTTTTTACGTTTTCTAAGTTGTACCCAATGTTTATCGAAATTCTGAGTAGTACCCTTAAGCTAACCAATATTATTAAGTTATGCCCTTTTTAGCTAATTTTAAGTTACAAATGTGGTTAATTTTATTAAATCATACTCTTTTAAAGTTTCCTTAGAGATAAATCTAAATCTTTTAAATATTAATTACAATAATAGAATTAATTAAAACAAAATTAATAAATAATTTCAATGGAAAATTAATTACAAAGGGCACAACTTTGAAAATTAGGTGAGTTTAAGGATATGACTGAGAATTTCGAAAAACATTGGGTACAACTTAAAAAACACAAAAACTCATGGGTACACCTTAGAAAAACCCTAGAATTTAATAGCTTCCCCGTGGATTCGATCCCTACTTCCCTAGCTATATTAGTTAGTGTTGTGTGATTTATTTTTTGAGAGGTGTGCGATAGTCTGCATAACTTTTTCCTTGAAATATGGAACCAATATCACAATAATGTGATACCATATACACTGAAGGTTTTAGTTTTTGACTGATTAAATAATAAGGCATGATCAAGTACATTACCAAACCTGATTTCGAAAGGTTTATTTATTCCCACATAATGTGAGTTCCTATAAATTTTGTGCTGACTTCCCTCCAACATAATCTTTGGCGCCCTTTCTTAACATCAATATCCCATAATTTTAGAAAAAAAAGTGCACTTCAAGTCAACGTGCTTGACCAAAGAAAAGAAGGAATGTAAGAGCAAAAATCAAACTTCTGGGTTGTAAACCATGCCATTGGAAAAGTATGATCCAATAAAAATGTAGCAAAGGTCAAATTATCAACCCAAGATCCCCAAAGCCTAGTAAAATACACAGCATTGTAATGAATATGGGCCTCTAGCCCCAACCATAACCAACCAAAGACTGTTGGATGTTAACCCAATTCGCCCAAAAACAATAGTGTTGTAGGAAATTATGAACACCAAAGCTAATTTGAAATCCTAATTATGAACATTACAAGTTTATTTAACTTAAACTTAAACTTAAGAAATCCTAATTTAAGTGAAATCCTAATTGATTTGAAATCCTAATTTAAGTTAGGATTTAACTTAAACTTAATTGATTTCAAATTGATTTAAATTAAATCCTAACCTAATTTAAGTTAGGATTTCAAATCAATTAGGATTTAACTCTAATTATGAAATCCTAATAACAACAAATACAGTTAAATAAACTTAAATTAAAGCAAAACTTCATAATCGAACAAATCAATAATACTCAAGCCTAATTAATCAAATCATAAAATACCTGAACCCCACTACATTGTTCAACTGGATTGCTTGCATTATCAAGCTTGATTGTACAACATATTCAGAATCACCATGAATTCCGACCAATAATCAAAAGTATTTAGGAAATTAGGGTTCATCGATTGAACATAATTCAATTTAACAAACACTAATTTCATAAATACCTCCAATAATTAGTACAAAAAGTCCACAACAATAATCTTCAATTGCTTCCACATTGAAGCTGAATTGGACAACAATATTACAGCTGCCATAAATTCTGGCCAATAATCATGTTGATTCAATGAAGCCTAATTTCCTAATTCCCCCCCCCCCCCCAAAAAAACAATA